>JAWZYV010017231.1:0-32359 GCA_038373885.1 Cheiracanthium punctorium
AACTCACAGAAATATGGAAAATCTTATTTATACATAGCCTAATTCATATTCTATGATAAATAGTTTTTAATATACGAAACCAACGTAGGAAATTTCTCTCTTGCTCGAATACTTTTTGTGGAGGGTGTACTACATTAGAAATAGAGTCAGAGATTCTTACTGCTGAGACATATGCACCTTAAATTTATACTGAAAACTGGATTTAAGAAAAAAGGTTTCATCTGATAAGGTTATATTTTATTTTTATCATGTTTCTGTGAATATTAGTACTAAAAGTGAGAAAAAAGTGATTGCCCTTTATTATAGAATAAAAAAATGTATTTTTTATTAATCTATTTTGTGTTTATCTTCCTTCTTTCTTTTTTTTATGTATCAAATATTTAAGTTATTTTGTATTTATAGCAAATTTTAGCAAAAATATTACTTTCTGAAAAGGGGATAATCAACAAATTAAGTAATGTGGGGATATATTCAAGAATGTAGTGTAGGGATATACTAAGTAATTGAAAAAGAAGTGTTCATTTGATTAGCGAGATTTTATAATCTTTATTCTTAAAAAAATATGAATGTTTTATCAAAGATAAGTCTAAAAATAAATTGTTTTAAAGCATTATCTAAGTGCGTTTGTATTTCTCTGAGTAAGCGCTAGTGTATAAAGAGGAGATCCTCACTGTCTTAGAATCACGTGACTTCAAAAGTAGGCGCGACCACCTGAGCCTGTCTATGGCCCTTATTCAGATAGATTTAGTAGCTACTAAACCTGTTATTTAGTTACTAAATTTAGTAAAGTCTGGACAATTCAGATAGAATTAAGAGGCGGGGATACTAAACAGGTGACCAAAACAAGCTGCTAAAACACCGATTGAACAAACGTACGCCTGGAACAAGCGCTCTGATTGATCTACTAACCTCTCTGTTAACTTTTCCCTTGGTGTTAGGGCCCGATTCAAACGAAACGCGATCGGTCGTCTCCAAAACGATCGTTTTCTCTCTGGAAGTTCGATCGCTTTTACAAGTCATAATTATCATGTCGAATTATCGAATAATAATTGTTCTCTAGTTTGCCTACTACATTTTATTTTTCTGTAGCAGAGAAGCTGTTTATAATTATAATGGAGGGGTAGAATTACTATATATTTCATGTTCTGATATATAATTAACAATCAAAGACATCCTTAATATGATATGAATATTTGTATTTGTTTAGGAGAGTTGCTAGGATGCTTATTTTAGCGAGAAATTATTCGTTATTCATGTATTTTTTCGCGCTGTTTCAAATATCAAATTTATCGAGCAATAAACGATTTAAAATAAGGACTATAGATGGGCCTGCATCGTAGTGTCTGCTAGAGTGGAACTCAAAGGCCGACAGAAAATAAACCCTACAGAAATTCTGTTCTGCGAGAAAATTCAGCTTTCCGCAGGATTAAATCTTTTGCAGAATTCCCTGTCTGATAATTCCAACGGATTGCTTCGTAATTTTAAATAACGAGTCTTCATTGTTGTTGTAATCTTCTCATCAACCATCCGCCGATCGATCCGCCATGTTCGAGAAAACGATCGCTTTTGGAAAAACGACAGCAAAACACCAATCGCAGTGTCACGTGATCCAAAAGCGATAGACAGGTTTCACTTGAATAGGAATCAGTCGAAAATTTCCGCGATCGCAACAGAAAATATAGATCTTTCTTTCATTTCGTCCTCAAAAATACTTTGACCTCTTGGGGATGCGAAAAGTCCCCAAATTTAAAGATTTGTACTTTTTCCTTGTAAGTTTCCGTTTAGTTTATTTCTTTCAGAAAAAAATAAAACTACTAAAAGCGCCTTCTGCTCAGAGAAACAATGAAATCCGTTCTCTGAAAACGTTTGTTGCCATTTTGTGTGTAGCGTACACAGATGTTCAGTAAAGTATTCGACTATGAGCCAAATTTCCCATTTCAGTTTTGTTAATGATTAATCACTTTTCATGAAGAATCATGTTTTAAATATGAAATTAACGTACGAAATTTTTCGTCCACGGGAATACTTCGTTTAGAGGGTGTACAAAGTTTCATAAAAAATTATCTCAAAATTAGCCTATATAAGAAGCAATGTCTTCTGAAAAAAACAAATACTATGCCAACAGTTAAATTTTGAATAAATTGCAATATTTCAACATGATCCCAGATAACACACTTGTCCATTTTATGTCTATTTCTGGTCCAACTCATCCATAATACATCCATGTCTATACATAGACATCCATAAGACATCTATTTATGGGCATAATCTGGAAAATCCAGAATACGTCCATAAATAGACCAAAACTAGACTTAGAATATCCAGAATATGTCCATTAATGGACATATTCCAGATGATACACACTGTGTCAGTGATACGACATAAAATGTATGTGTGTATAAGTCCAGAAATGGACAAAATATGGAAAAGTTACTTTTTTGTCATTGATTTTCATTTTAACCAATACTGTACTTACGACGCATGAATTTATTATACTTTATGTTTTCATTGATGTTAAATTTTACCCCAAAAAAGTTTATTAACTTTTTACATTCTAGAGTTGTTTTTTTTTTTTTTTTTTTTTTTTGTCGAGGAACTTTTGAAATTTAAAATACTTTTTATGTATTATTATTTCCTATAAAAGCGGTATTGTGTAAAAAGAAACTCATATCCACATGCAAAAAAAAGGAAATTCTCTAGCGACTCAACATCCAAAAACGAATAGCTGCATATTTTTTTCTAAGTTCCCAGTCCGAAACTAAAAAATCTTTACTTCAGCATCAGAGACGCATCAGAGCAAATTCCGCTGCGTATAGTGGTTAGCACACTCTACTGTGAAGACCATGATCAAGGGTTCGAATCTGAAGCGGGGCAAGTACTTAAAGGTTGGTTTTTTAAAAAAAAGATTGGTACGAATATTTTTACAAAATTCGTTATTAAGATGTAACGATAAATTTAAATTAATCATTACATACAATTAGCTAAAAATTATTAAATAGTTTTTGTTGATGTCCAGGATTCGACCGTAAAAGGTCTATAAATAGACTAACACGTCCATATACATGTCTATAAGACGTCATATGGGCGTCCTATAGTGCCATATTGACGTAAAATGGACGAGAATTGGGAGAATCCCGGATGTTTAATGGACATGTCAGCTTGTCTATATGACGTCTTCTAGACGTGTTCTGGACAAGTTTGTGCTATCTGGGATGTTCCTTTCATATTTCTGGTTTGAATAAATATTTATAAATGAATGAAATACTTCCATTAATTTATTAGAAAAAAGAATACTCAATTGATATAAAAAGCTATTAGAGTTCCTTTTTAAGTATCAAAGTCAGTCAAGATTTAAAGTATGGATATACTGGTAATATCTTGTGTCTTCGAATAAGTCGAACAAAAATATTTTCTTGTGTCCCCAAGTTTTCTTTGAATTCGAGGACAATATTTGACTGTTTAGAAATATGATCGCCTTCCCACACAGCACACTATGTCCAAATCAAGTCTAATAGATATCCAAACTGATCTATAACATCCAGGACTAGTGGTGGGTAAAGTCGGTCCTTTTGAGGATCCGGTCCGAACGGATCCGATCCTCTGAAGGACCGACTCCTTCGGACCCGGTCCTATTGGATCCGCTCCCAGGAAAAGGAACGGGTCCGGACCCGTTCCTTTCGGTCCGAAATCGGAACCGGTCCGGACCGAGAGGAACGACTTCGGATCCATTTGGCAGAAAGAAGTGGATCCGGACCGAGAGGAACGACTCCGGATCCATTTGGCGGAAAGAAGTGGATCCGGACAGAGATGAACGACTCCGGATCCATTGGGCAGAAAGAAGTGGATCCGGACAGAGATGAGGATGAGCAAATGGAGAGTATCCGGACAGAGATGATCGAAAGGAAAGATCCCAGCCAGACATAACAGAAATAAGCAATAAGACTGATTTCAGAAAGCATAAACAACGTCGGTGTGCGGTAAAAACGCTCACATGATTAATTTTTACTAAATATTGGACATAAACATTCTTTGTTTTGTAATATACACGAGAAAGGTAACTGGATCTTAAATCCAAAATTCTTTTGTTTTGGGGTAAAGGGGTAAATTTTCAGTTCAGCAAGTCTGGGAATGGTATCTCTTAGAACGCTATTGTTATTAGGTTTCCTAAGCATATAACATATGGACCATAGGAAAAGCGTCGGGAGGGGGGCACAGGGTGTCCCGTGCCCCCCTCCCCCCTTAAAAATAGAAATTTTGATTCGAATTTCAAAATAAAATGTTAAATAAACATTTGCTTGAAATTTTAAAAATAACTTTCCTTTTCTGCTCTTACATTCGATATGTGCCCCCCTCAAATCTTTCTTGTGCCCCTCCAAAATTTCAGTAGGTCCGGGAGCAGTGATAAGCCCTCCTTAGGAAGTTACTGTTATATTATTAGGTATTGTTATAAGCGTATGGTACATATGAACCATAGCATTATAGTCGGGGGGAGGGGCACAGGGTTTACGTGTCCCGCTGCCCCCCCCCCCCAACTTACTCTCAAAATCTTTTAAACAAACATTTGTTTCAAAATTTAAAAGAAACTTCCATTTTCTGCTCTTAAATTAAATATGTGCCCCCCCAAAAAAAATCTTTCATGTGTTCCCAGGGGCGTAGCCAAGGGGGGGTTAGGGGGGTCATAACCCCCCCCCCATGAGGAATTTTTGCCATACAAAATGTATATTCTTCACTACATTGTCACACCCACGTATACATATATATGAGTTGTAGTAGTCGTAACCCCCCCCCCATGAAAAATTTCTGGCTACGCCCCTGTGTGTTCCTCCAAGTTTTCAGTAGGTCTGTGAGCGGTGATAAGCCTTCCGCCTTCCTTAGAAAGCTCTTGTTATTAGGTTTTCCTAAGAATGTAATACATATGAGCCATAGGTGTATATCGGGGGGACAGAGGGGGGGAACGTGTCCCCCTCTCCCCCAACTTCGTCGCAGAATCTTTTCATTTTAAAAATTTGTTTGACGCGTTGTTTTAACCGCTCCACTTAAAAATGCGAAACTCCAGTCTGCGTATTTACAATATATTTTTAAAAAATTGTCCACTGTCAAGGTTGTTTAATTTAAACGTTACTTTTTTAAGCACTGGTTTAAACAACCTTTCTCATTTTCAATCTGTTGTACTGGTTTTAAATACTTCCTGGCTAAAAGGGTTTCTTTAGAACTTTAATTAATTAATTAATTTTAATTTTTTAATGCAATACAAAATACTTTATGCAAAAAAGGTTTTATTTGATGAATAAAGGTGAATAATCTTTTAACTTTTCATAATTACATAACTCTCACGTGTTTACATTAAGTTATATTACTTAAGTTACATTAAGTTATATTATAATAGATTTATTGTTATCCTACTTATTGTCTTTTAATCATATATGAAGTTCAATGTTTGATAATTTACCTTTGAACTTGTATATCGTCATTCTCCCGTGTTTCAGCATCTTTTTTAAATGCTTGCTAGTAAAATAAGTATAATAGCTTAATAATGAAGAGAAAGCTTTATATAGGTTTGGTTTATCTTATAAAGCTTTAAAAAGCATTTCTTTAATCGTATACCTTTTACGTCATAGTATGATTACTTTTTACTGATTTCATGATAATTTAGTAAACGGTTGAAGTGTGTAAGTCCAGGAATCTGGGCTACCACGCGCCTGTTTTCTCCAGATGTCACGTGAATACGCGTTAGAACCCCTTAGAAAGTCCGCCTACCGAGGCACTCCCATCCTTGGCAGATCGCCCTAGCGTACAGTTGCCGTAATCACACAAGCAAACCCATTTTTTCTTTTTCTATCTTTTTTTTTAGGGGGGGGGGTGAAGGAAGGAAGAGTTTTTAAGTATGTGAAATCCCGTGCATTTTTAAAGTCCCCCCTTTAAAAAGCAGACCCCACCCCCCGAAAATAAAAATGTGTGGGCGCCCATGGTGACATTATTTTATACATAACTATTCGCAAATATCAGATTACTCTAAAATTTAAGTCAATCAAAGGCACATATCTCTCATCTACTGAATGTTTTGATGCTACTTTATTTTACTTTTTTTGTACTGGCATGTATACAATTCATGTCACATTATATATAGATGTCACATAAAACTAGGAAATAAAAATGATTTAAATATTTCAGCGGAAAGAAATCAACTTATTACGTCTTAAAGTTTCATTAAAATTTAAATAATTCACTTGAAATCAATTAAGTTCTCGGCGCCTATGCTTATAAGTTTCTTTTAAAATTTTTAAAGTCAATCTTCTAAGAGTTTCTGCCATGTCCGAGTGGATAAGGCACTCAAAAATGGTAGACCGCTGATCGCACGGCTGTCGATTTAATGGTCTGGAGTTTTGGTCGGTTTTCTCCAAATGTAACGGAAATACACGTTAGAACCCCCCCGCCCCAAAAAAAACACACTTTTTAGGCAGATACCCATCGTGCAAGTTTGACTTAATATACGCAATATATACTTCTAAGACAGCTCGTTTGGAGGCCACCTTCTGGATCTACTAATGTCCTATCTCACAAAGCCAAATTTTCCCTTACGCGAGAGGTCTGGGAACGCATTTCTCGTGTAAGTCAAGACTCTAAAGTAATGTGGCTCGGACAATGAAATATTTTGTTATTTTAATTCGATAATTACACAAAGAACTCGAAGCCATAAATTGGGTTGATAAGGCACTATGACGAAGATATTTTATACTATTTCAAATATAAATTTATACGGAATATTTGGACAGGTGGGTCTATTATAACCTGGGGTAGTAATGACCATCTGAGATTTTAAAAAGCTTTGAAATTTAAATTTTACAAAAATATTAATAACAAACAAAATACGCATACTTAAGTACCGTGTTTACTCGCGTAACAGTCGCACTTTTTTGCCAATTTTTCAGAGTGAAAGTCTACGTGCAACTGTTATGCAGGGTAAATTTACAACATGTTATTCTAACTAAAGCTATTTTTTCTACTTCAAAACGGGGTGCGACTATTACGCGAGTAACACGGTATTATGTATTTCAAAAAAGAGATAAAAGAAAACAAATAAAATTTGATTTAGTAGATTAAATATATTTTATGGAAATGAAGCATACAATTTATGTAATTCTAAATACATACGGTGAAGGAAAAATGCAGTTTTGTCCCCCAAAGCTTGCGACGCCCATGGACCCCAGTTGAATGTTTTGAATATAAATTACTCAGCTAAATCACAACCTAAAAAAATTCAAGTTTTGTCTTTCAGTGAGTTTTTAGAATTTATCGTAAATTTAAATATTTTCCATATTATCTAAGTTTCAGCTTCCATAACTGACACTGCTCCTTAACATTTTCTTTCCATCTACAGATAAAATTTGGAAACATTTTAACTAAGATTTGCGCAAAAGGTTTCAAATCATCTAGAATGGAAATTTGATTCACCCCATCCATTACGGGAAGCTGTCGCTCTAATGGTCGGGAATTTAGTGTGTTTCACTCCATATGTAACTCGAATGCGCCTTATAACCCCTTAAAAAGTTTCCCACCCAAGGCATCCCCCACGGCTGACAGCCTTCGTGTATCTTGTCTCTTAACCACAGTAACCAAGAATCCATTATACTACTGCAGAAATACTGGCAGCCTTATTTTTCTAGAACTTGGAAACACATTTCGAAAATTCCCTTAAAGAATCTAATAAATACTACCTAAAAATGTTTTTACTACTTTTGGTTTCATATACAGTGGGAATCCAGAAACATTCCTAGACAAATATACTGTTTGTGTTTTAAACAGGAGTATGAAAGGCTTTTCTTTCCCTTTCCTGTTTACTTAAATTTAAAGATCACAAGAGATCCTAACACTTCTTCAGTGACACTACTACGTGTAATTCTAGTGCAGCTCATAAATTACATCAAGAGAGGGGGGGGGGAAATGAAATCAACAATTTTATGATTTTCATTTGCACATGCTATCTGAGCAATCTGTGGTGTTAAGATTAATTTAATGTCAGAATATAAAATGTATTTTTTGTATTTTGAAAATACAAAATACTATGAAAATATATTTTAAAATACATTCTCAAAATACTTTGTTTTTTGCAAGTGAAAATACAAAATACAAGATACAAATGTATTTTGAAAATACATGTATATTAACGATACTGCCAAACTCTGCAACTCACATACATGTATATCTGGGTGTGATAACGGAGTGAAGAATATACATTTTGTATGGGAAAAAAATCCTCATGGGGGAGGGGTTGTGCCCCCCTCTATCCTCCAGGGTTTTAAAAAACTTCCCTAAAAGACCCTCTTTAAATCAAATTTTAGTGTAACATGCAAGTTTTTGACAAATTTTCATTTCTAAATGCTAAAACAGAAAAAAAAAAACTTTTAAAGTAAAGTTTTAAAATTATTTAAAACTCACTTCTAAAAATGTAAAATATTTTTTTTAAATAACTGTGACTAAAATTAATTAGTTAATTAATTAAATAGCTTTGTTCCAATAGTTCTAATAATAATACTTTTACTATTATTGATATTGTATAGCGTATTGCCACTCACCAACTTTGATTAAACATATCTCTGAGCCTTTTTATGGGAAAGGCTGAAGTATTTTTGTAAGAGGGATGTATAAAAAGTAAAATTTTGTAATTAATTACCTCTGATTTCCTGAGAGTTTTATTCGATAATATAAAGTAACTTTGTAATTATTCTATATGTCTATGATCAATATTGAAAGAAGAAAACCCTAGATCAGTGTTATTAGGATATCTCTACAATAGGGATCGGAAGTGATAATAATTTTTACCCTATATTAAACATTTTACTTCCAATGAAAGTTATCATGAAAGTTGTTTTGGTTTCATGGTTAAGGGATGTCTACACGAGGTCAGTCTGCTTTATTAAGGGATGCCTTGGGCGGGGACTTCCTGAGGGGTTCTAACGCGTATTCGGGTTACATTTGGAGTAAACAATTGCTCGGTAGCCCAGAACTCTAAACCTACACACTTCAGCAGTTTACCAAATTGCCATGAATTTAGGAAAAATTAATTATGACGCAAAAGGTTATTAAAAAAATCTTTCTTTTTAAGCTTTATAAGATAAACTTATAAAGCCTTTTCTTTTTATAAAACTAGAAACTTTCAAAATAAACTTTAAAAAGAACTTCCTGAAATACTCAAGAATGACGATAAACAAAAAATTGGAACGATAAATTATCAAATATTGATCTTCATACCTGAATAAAAGACAATTAAAAAAAGGATGCAATAATCTATTTTAACAATCAATGTAAACTTTATGTAAAGCTGTGAGAGTTACTTAATTATGAAAAGGAAAACATTATTCACTTTATTTACCAAATAAAGCCTTTTTTGCATAAAATATTTTGCATTGCTTAAAATAAAGAAACAAAAGTTTTAAAGAAGCCCTATTATTCAAAAGCTTTAACTAGTACAACAGATTTGATATTGAAAATATTGTTTAACCAAGGGCATAAAAAACTAATTTTGTTTGAATTAAACAACCCTGACAGTGGACAATTTTTTTTACAACATTTTGTCAAGGGAAGAATGGAGTTTCCTTCTACATTTTTAGCTGGATCGGTTAATACGACCCGACGAACAAATTTTTAAAATGAAAAGATTTTGAGACAAAGTTGGGGACAAGTGCCCCCCTGTGTTCCCCCAATACTACGCCTATGCTTCATATGTATTATATGCTTAAGAAGACTTAATAACATTAGCTTTAAAAGATTGTTTAACAGAGTTTGAAATGAAGTTGGGGGGGGAGAGCTCCCCCTGCACCCCCCCCGAAACTGCTGCTATGATTCATATGTATTATACGCTTAGGAAAATCAAATAATAATAGTAAGGAAGAGTTTATCATTGCTTCCAGACCTACTGAAATTTTGGAGAGGTACAGGAAAGGTTTGCGGGGGGCACATATCGGATTTAAGAGCAGAAAAGGGAAGTTTTTTTTTACATTTTCAAGCAAATTTTTACTTAAAAAATTTTTTTGTGATGAATTTTGAGGGGGGGGGCACAGGGGGGTAGGTGACCCCTTGTGCTCCCTCCCGACGCTTTCCTATGGTTCATATTATTACGTGCTTAGGAAACTCGAAACCCTAATAACAATAGCTTTCTCACTCCCAGATCTACTGAACATGAAAGTTTATCCCTTTATGCCAAAACAAAAGAAATTTGGCATAAAACACAATTAAATATATTCCTCATGCATAATACAAAACAAAGAATTTTATGTCCAATTTTTAGCAAAAATTAATCATTTGGGCGTTCTTACCGTTCGCGTTTTTTCAGTCCAAGTTTTTTCCCCACACCTGGCAAATTATAGCTGATCAGCCAACCCCCAAAAACTGTGAGAAAATCTAATCCTAACTATTAAAAACTCCATCCCTACTAACTAAAAATGACAAAATAACCTCCCGTAACAACACTGAATTCCACCCACAAATCAATAAATTAAGAGATATCGTATTTTTTCTCCAGTCCTACATCCAATGACGACATTCTCAAAAGCAATTTATCCCCAGATTTCTTCCTATAAGCTCTCATCTCATCTCACTAATAATGAATGACCTTTCAGTCTCCTTTGGAATGTCAACCGTCCCCGGCATCAACTAGTACAAGACTATCTTTCCACAGGAAGTGAAACAGGTACCTCTTTATATCCCCCCCACCCCCTGTAATTCTCAGAAAGCCTATGTTCTTCACTCGATCAATGGAAGCGGGTTCGGACAGAGAGGACCGAGACCGACTTCGAAACCGAATGACCGAAATGAATGGATCCGGACAGAAATGACTGATTTCGGAACCAGATGAACGAAAGGACCGGGTCCGGACCCAAATGACTGATTTCAGAGCCAGATGAACGAAACGAACGGGTCCGGATCCAAATGACCGAAAGGAGCGGATCCGGATCCGGTCCGGAACCGGACCGGGTCCATTTTTAGAGATGGATCCGCTCCGGACCCGGTCCATGCTCGGATCCGTTCCTCCGGACCCGTTCCGGTCGGAACGACACACCACTATCCAGGACATTTAAAGAATATTTATATGGGAGAAAAATATATATCTATAGGACATTTAAATCGCCACCTCTATAGGATATCCCTAGAGGGCTTATAGATATCTAATAGTCATCCGAAAAAGAATATCTATTGGAAATTTATTTTTGATATCCATAAAAAATCCATCAGTAGACATCTTATGCAGCTAATGAAATAGATGTCTCATAGATATTTAATTGCCATACACAGCTACAAATCTATTGGATGTGCGTGTATAACATCCATAAGAGATGCATTTGTGGACATCTTAGTTACGTAAAAGATTGGATGGCTACTGAAAAAAAAATTACGCAGTTTGAAAGGATTTTCAGAAAAATCGCAAAATCTAGTAAGAATTTTTTTTTAGCAAAGACTTCCTGAATAAAATTTCTACCACGTATGAACTGCTACCTTCACAATGTTACTGTTAATTTTAAGGTACAAGCAAAAATTGTTAATTCTACAGTTACGCAATAAATGTCACTCTACGAGTTGCCTTACTTCTATGTTACATTATTCGTTGTTTATATAGTTTTACAGCGAATTTCACTGTTATATACTCTGGCATTTATGCTTGTCCTGTTTGTTTACTTATACAGTTTATTTACGGGTTTTTTTTTCTGTTTATTTCCTGAGCATTTTATAACTATTTTCACTGATACTGCGATTTCTCAATGTTTTTTTCATGGAATATTTTCATTTTTACATAATACACTCCTTGTGTTCATAAATCATTTCCACTCGCGCCACTAGATTTCGAGCAACAATTGAAAAAAAAAAAAACCTGAAACATCTGTTATTAGTTTTACTAATTTCTTTCGAGTTTAAGAATGACTTCTGTTGGTTCAGTTTCGTTGCCTAGGTGATGCCTTTGTTTATAGAACGTATGATTCGGAAACTTGTTCACCAAGTCAGATGTAGCTAAGGCGACCATATTTATAAACAGTATTTTGGGGACAAATCAAGCATTGTCCTCGAATCTAAGGAAAACTTGGACACCAGAAAATATTTTTGGGGCTTATTCGAGGACACAGCATGTTACCATGTACTATACCAGTATACCCATACTTAAAATGTTGATTGACTTTGATACTTAAAAATGAACTCTGTGTATTCTTATTTCTAAAAAGTTAATGGAAGTATTTCATTCATTGATAAATATTTATTTAAACCAGAAATATGAAAGGAACACCATGTTGAAATATTGCAATTTATTCAAAATTTAACTCTTTGCATAATATTTGTATTTTTCAGAGGATACTGCTTTTTACTGACTCATTTTGTGATAATTTTTCATGAAACTTTGTATTACACCCTCTAAAAAAAGTATTCGAGAGCAAGAAAAATTTCGTACGCCAATTTCATATTTAAAGCATGATTCTCCATGAAAAGTGATTAATCATTAACAAAACGGAAATGGGAAATTTGGCTCGTAGTCGAATACTTTATTGAATGTCTGTACACGCTACGCACACACAATGACAACGAACGTTTTCAGAGATCGAATTTCATTTTTTCTCTGAGTAGAAGGCGCTTTTAGTTGTTTTATATTTTTTCCCCTTCATCTTTTAATGATAGAAGAAAATTTCGGAGGGGGACCAAACGGTGAAAAACGCTGATTTTTTTCACAGAGTTCAACATTACTATTTTGTTAACAAAATTTAAATTTCGTGCTGGGGATGCGGTACGGCCCTGATGTATACGAATGTGTGTAATAGGTTTAAATCATTAGTCTTATTAGCATATGACCATAAAAAAATGGATAATGTGTGTAATAATAGTCTCTCATACTTCTTTTGAGTTCCATGCTTTTGAAACTATTATCACTATTATGAGCAGATGAAGAGCTCAGAAAGCCCTTTCTCCTATTCCTAGTAGGGTCCCTGTTTAGATAGTATCTAAACAAATTGCTAGGAAAAATGATGAGCAGGCACAAATAATACTAGTGGCTCCTTTAAAAAAAATCTGTCAACTAAACCAGCTTATTCCAAGCAATAACAGCCATAATTATCAAATAATTAAATTTGATGTTGTAATTTTAAGTTTTTTACTCTATGATGAAATATTTTTACTGTGAATATATTTTTCTGACATATTAACAAATTTTAGATATGCAGGCAAAATTTTAGTACTCTTTTAAGGATATTCGTTTTTTAAAAAGAATTTTAGACATTATAATGTGACTTTTGTGGTTTTCTTTGTGCAAATTGTTTTATCATTTTAGAAAGATCTAATTCAACAATTGACCTACAACATTTTTTCCTTAACATTAAACAAATTTTATTTTGTTTTTATTGATAGAGCCATTTTTTAAATATACATATTTTTATTTTGTACCATGCTTTTAAACATTTTATGAATGCATTGTCATGCCTTTGAAAACATTTTAAACAGTGAGCAAATTTTTAAATTCTGCCAGTAAAAAGAGTTTTTTTTTTCCTTCTAAATATTTTACATTCAAACAAAACTCAGAATTTAATTTGAGGAGTATGAAAGGCTTTTCTTTCCCTTTCCTGTTTACTTAAATTTAAAGATCACAAGAGATCCTAACACTTCTTCAGTGACACTACTACGTGTAATTCTAGTGCAGCTCATAAATTACACCAAGAGAGAGGAGGGGGGGAATGAAATCAACAATTTTATGATTTTCATTTGCACATGCTATCTGAGCAATCTGTGGTGTTAAGATTAATTTAATGTCAGAATATAAAATGTATTTTTTGTATTTTGAAAATACAAAATACTATGAAAATATATTTTAAAATACATTCTCAAAATACTTTGTTTTTTGCAAGTGAAAATACAAAATACAAGATACAAATGTATTTTGAAAATACATGTATATTAACGATACTGCCAAACTCTGCAACTCACATACATGTATATCTGGGTGTGATAACGGAGTGAAGAATATACATTTTGTATGGGAAAAAAATCCTCATGGGGGGAGGGGGTTGTGCCCCCCTCTATCCTCCAGGGTTTTAAAAAACTTCCCTAAAAGACCCTCTTTAAATCAAATTTTAGTGTAACATGCAAGGTTTTTGACAAATTTTCATTTCTAAATGCTAAAACAGAAAAAAAAAAAACTTTTAAAGTAAGTTTTAAAATTATTTAAAACTCACTTCTAAAAATGTAAAATAATTTTTTTAAATAACTGTGATTAAAATTAATTAGTTAATTAATTAAATAGCTTTGTTCCAATAGTTCTAATAATAATACTTTTACTATTATTGATATTGTATAGCGTATTGCCACTCACCAACTTTGATTAAACATATCTCTGAGCCTTTTTATGGGAAAGGCTGAAGTATTTTTGTAAGAGGGATGTATAAAAAGTAAAATTTTGTAATTAATTACCTCTGATTTCCTGAGAGTTTTATTCGATAATATAAAGTAACTTTGTAATTTATTCTATATGTCTATGATCAATATTGAAAGAAGAAAACCCTAGATCAGTGTTATTAGGATATCTCTACAATAGGGATCGGAAGTGATAATAATTTTTACCCTATATTAAACATTTTACTTCCAATGAAAGTTATCATGAAAGTTGTTTTGGTTTCATGGTTAAGGGATGTCTACACGAGGGCAGTCTGCTTTATTAAGGGATGCCTTGGGCGGGGGACTTCCTGAGGGGTTCTAACGCGTATTCGGGTTACATTTGGAGTAAACAATTGCTCGGTAGCCCAGAACTCTAAACCTACACACTTCAGCAGTTTACCAAATTGCCATGAATTTAGGAAAAATTAATTATGACGCAAAAGGTTATTAAAAAAAATCTTTCTTTTTAAGCTTTATAAGATAAACTTATAAAGCCTTTTCTTTTTATAAAACTAGAAACTTTCAAAATAAACTTTAAAAAGAACTTCCTGAAATACTCAAGAATGACGATAAACAAAAAATTGGAACGATAAATTATCAAATATTGATCTTCATACCTGAATAAAAGACAATTAAAAAAAGGATGCAATAATCTATTTTAACAATCAATGTAACTTTATGTAAAGCTGTGAGAGTTACTTAATTATGAAAAAGGAAAACATTATTTACTTTATTTAACAAATAAAGCCTTTTTTGCATAAAATATTTTGCATTGCTTAAAATAAAGAAACAAAAGTTTTAAAGAAGCCCTATTATTCAAAAGCTTTAACTAGTACAACAGATTTGATATTGAAAATATTGTTTAACCAAGGGCATAAAAAACTAATTTTGTTTGAATTAAACAACCCTGACAGTGGACAATTTTTTTTACAACATTTTGTCAAGGGGAAGAATGGAGTTTCCTTCTACATTTTTAGCTGGATCGGTTAATACGACCCGACGAACAAATTTTTAAAATGAAAAGATTTTGAGACAAAGTTGGGGGACAAGTGCCCCCCTGTGTTCCCCCAATACTACGCCTAAGCTTCATATGTATTATATGCTTAAGAAGACTTAATAACATTAGCTTTAAAAGATTGTTTAACAGAGTTTGAAATGAAGTTGGGGGGGGAGAGCTCCCCCTGCACCCCCCCGAAACTGCTGCTATGATTCATATGTATTATACGCTTAGGAAAATCAAATAATAATAGTAAGGAAGAGTTTATCATTGCTTCCAGACCTACTGAAATTTTGAGGAGGTACAGGAAAGGTTTGCGGGGGGCACATATCGGATTTAAGAGCAGAAAAGGGAAGTTTTTTTTTTACATTTTCAAGCAAATTTTTACTTAAAAATTTTTTTGTGATGAATTTTGAGGGGGGGGGGCACAGGGGGGTAGGTGACCCCTTGTGCCCCCTCCCGACGCTTTCCCTATGGTTCGTATTATTACGTGCTTAGGAAACTCGGAAACCCTAATAACAATAGCTTTCTCACTCCCAGATCTACTGAACATGAAAGTTTACCCCTTTATGCCAAAACAAAAGAAATTTGGCATAAAACACAATTAAATATATTCCTCATGCATATTACAAAACAAAGAATTTTATGTCCAATTTTTAGTAAAAATTAATCATTTGGGCGTTCTTACCGTTCGCGTTTTTTCAGTCCAAGTTTTTTCCCCACACCTGGCAAATTATAGCTGATCAGCCAACCCCCAAAAACTGTGAGAAAATCTAATCCTAACTATTAAAAACTCCATCCCTACTAACTAAAATGATAAAATAACCTCCCGTAACAACACTGAATTCCACTCACAAATCAATAAATTAAGAGATATCGTATTTTTTCTCCAGTCCTACATCCAATGACGACATTCTCAAAAGCAATTTATCCCCAGATTTCTTCCTATAATCTCTCATCTCATCTCACTAATAATGAATGACCTTTCAGTCTCCTTTGGAATGTCAACCGTCCCCCGGCATCAACTAACAAGACTATCTTTCCACAGGAAGTGAAACAGGTACCTCTTTATATCCCCCCACCCCCTGTAATTCTCAGAAAGCCTATGTTCTTCACTCGATCAATGGAAGCGGGTTCGGACAGAGAGGACCGAGACCGACTTCGAAACCGAATGACCGAAATGAATGGATCCGGACAGAAATGACTGATTTCGGAACCAGATGAACGAAAGGACCGGGTCCGGACCCAAATGACTGATTTCAGAGCCAGATGAACGAAACGAACGGGTCCGGATCCAAATGACCGAAAGGAGCGGATCCGGATCCGGTCCGGATCCGGAACCGGACCGGGTCCATTTTTAGAGATGGATCCGCTCCGGACCCGGTCCATGCTCGGATCCGTTCCTCCGGACCCGTTCCGGTCGGAACGACACACCACTAGTTCAGATAGCAATCCATGCAATTTGATATGTATCTTTATCCCCCGCCTCCCCCAAAAAAATTCACCCTCCCCATTTTATTTTAAATATATTTTTGAGTGTGCATGAAAGAATGTACATTATTTATTTAGAATTATCGTAAAAATTTTAAAGCTGTACCCAACTAATTAAACTCTCATTGCAAAATTAGATATTCTTTCTAGTTTAGGATTGTGATATTTTTTTTCATTATAGTTTGATGCTTTAGATAAGTTTATCCTTAACTAGATAAGTTTATCCTTAGATTGGCATGAATTTTAGAGCATGCTTTCTATGGATAACATTTTCTGGTGTGGTTTCTGTTGTTAAATGGGCATATAAAATTCATTAGAATAAATAAATAAAAAATATTAAAGAATTGGTTTGTTAATTATTTTTTAAAAACATATTTTGATTAAAAATCAATTTATACATTGTTTACAGAACTAGTTTTGTACCAGTGGTTGGTTTATTAAAAAAATAAATAAATAAAACAGGTAGTTTCTTATTTTGAAACTGCCATATGATGTGTTTATGTACGATTACTTATTGTTGCTTACCCTTAAAAAAAAAAAAAACTGTAGAATCTACTCCTTCATAATCACTAAACTTGGTTACCAGCCTTTTTATTCTTTTGCAGTATTCTAAATTAGGTATGCAGTGGAACTTCAATATCTTGAATAAATGTGTTTTTCCTATTAAACTGACACCCTCTTTTATTTCACCTTGTTGTCTTGAGTTTTTCTGTTGTTTCTTCGACTTCATGAAATCAAGGTTCTACTGTTCTTGTGTCCATGGACAGATGATTAAATGGTTACACTGTACTTCGTTAAAATAAATCCTTATTCTTTCACCTAAATCTATTTCCACTCTGTTCTGCGTGGAACTAATATTAGGATTAGAAATTATTCTGAAGATTCTTAGATTTTTCGGTACTTGCGTATTATCCCGTTGGTCATTTCCAATAAACTATTTTTTCGTCAAATGTACTGGCAAACTATACTATGAATCGTATCTAAATCATTAATAATTGTAATCTAAACCATTAATAATTTCATGCATTCAGCATTTAACTTGGCAAAAAATCACTCATCTTGTTTGACTGCCGGGATAATACGCAAGTACCAATTTTTCTTGATGAATACTGTTTATATCTGCTGTTTACATTCAAGAACCTAAATCATTTTATGCAGCCAAATATCGTTAAACATGATACTTTTTTTTTCAATTTTTTTGTAAATAACTTAAGTAATTTAAATCGTGTGACTGACATCTCCAATTTTTTAAATATCTATCACTTGCTTGCACATAGTCTGGTTACTGTATAAATTATGTGAATACATATTTTCAAGTAACATTGTAACTTACGATAGTGTTGAAAAAAAAATTTCTTGCATACAATCATTATGGAAGAATGTAACTGCAAAAATTTATATACAACTCCTTTTATTATGATTGCTTTGTTTGTTTTTTTATTTCACATCATTCAACTAATAAATCTGATACGGACACCACATGACTTCCTTGTACCTCTATTAAATCAGAAATATTTTCAGTGCACTTCATCTAAACTTATTTCGTTTGAAAGAGACAAAATACTGCAATTCTAAAGTTTACCGCCAAGCTGAGTTCAATTTTAAAGATTTGTTTCACTTAATTGGGCAATATTTTGACAAAAGCCAACAAGCTTGAGATAGTTAGCGAGATTTCAGGCACAGCTGAAATAGTTATTCATCAAAGATTTTTAATGAAACGAATATATCTATAGACCCTTAATGTATTTTAAATCTTGTAAATACTATATATAAATTATCCAGTCGACAGCAATCAAAAGCACAGTTACATGTTACAATAGTTCTGAATACAAAATTTTAACATTCTATAGTTAAAATGGTGGATTCTATGGTGGTTTTAGTCATGCAAAATGCGTAATTATTTTTGGCGTTAAATTGGCAATATTTCGGCAAAACTTGACAAGGTGGATGACAAATAGTGAGATTTTGTGCATGGACCAAACAATGACTGACTCCAGACATTAATGTATTGAAATTCTGGTAGTTGCATATTATCGCGGTAGACATTCCCGCCACATTATTATTTTTTTTTTTTTTTGGAAAATGTGCTGGCAAACTGCTGCCAGTTGTATTCAGAACCATCATGATTTCAAGCAACCTGCATTTATCTAAGCGAAAAATCGCTCGTCTTAGCAGACCGCTTGGATAACATGCAAGTACCAAAATTCTTTTGGGTGGTCCTGTGAACTCTCCAAAAGATTGGAATCAAAAATCTAGGTGTACAACTAGATGTTACAACAATCTTATATATAAAATCTCAGCGATCTACGACTAATAATTTTTGAGATATGCTAATGAAATATATACATATATACACCAAAGGTTGCTAAGTTTGGCGACTTTTGACGCAGTTTTTGAGGGAGGTGGCTGATCGTCACCGGACCATTATCGAACCATATGGTAAGATGTTATTCTGCTTGAAATGGATGAATGTCTCTAAAACTGCCATTGACTGAATTTGTTGGAATTTTTTTGAGTGCTGCAGTAGAATTGTAATTGATAAAGATACCATTTTTGATGGCAAGGTTCATTTTGTAATCCTTAACAACATATATCACTTTAGATTCATTTGAAATAACTTAATATCTCTAAATTACACTTTAAGGAATTTCTGCCCATACAGCAAAATGTATGGATGTAGATGTTACAATCCTAAATATAAAATTTCAACATTGTACGGCTCATAGTTTTTGAGATATGCGAGTTACATACATACATACATACATACAGACGCCAGGGAAATACTGATCAAAATGGCCAAGCTGTCAGTCATAATGGTTGTACATGAATTTATAGGAACGTACATGCATGCGTACAATGAGATGTCTCTCAAAAACTCTTAAGTAAATTTAGAGGTACTCAAAATCTGGATACCCAATTTTTTTTGCGATCACATATTTCTTTGTACATTATACAAGGAAATAAAATATTAGTGTTTGTAAATTGTATAGACACACACAGACACGCATAGTGCCCCAAAAAGTGATAACATGCAGTCAGAGGCGCAGACAGCCAAGTCGGGGCCCCGGGGATAAAATCTTTGGGGTCCCTTTGCTATCCAGAAATCCTTTCGATGTCGTATTAGATCAATCATGTATACCTTATTAAAATTATTTATCATTTAAAGAAACTTTAAATTAATAGTAATTGTGAAATTATTAATAGAATTAAAGGTATTAATTTAAAACAGTATTATACTTAATAAACATCCATGCTCTAAAAAATACCAACATTTTGTTTTGAAGGTTTCGTCACCTCCATAGAGAAACTGTATTTGAAACGTTAACATTTTTGCATGGCATGTTTCCACAGTTAATATTTTTATTCATACTTCCATGCAAGCAGGCAGCCAAAAAAGTGGAAATTTCAAAATTTGTTATTGAAAGTCTTGATCTTTAACATTTTGTTAAGGAAAATTCAAATTTTCGGAGGCTGGGTGGGCCCATAGTCTCTCCTCTGTGTATACCCTTTCTTCTACTATTTAACAATGTGTCTCGGGGAAAAAAATGATTTCTTGTTAAATAAATCCTTTCTACTTTTAGTCATGGCAAACCGTTGAATAACACCGTCAATGTTTACTTTTCTTGCAAAAGAAGACTCTATCACTAACATTCCTCGCTTTTGTCAAGTGGGTGGTTTATGCTCTAGCTGGCTTTTTGTAATTTCATTCAAAAATTAATTTGAAACATCCGGGGACATAATATGAATTCGGACTATTTTTTTCACAAAATTGACAACACACAATTAAGTATCATATAAACAGCAAAAGTGGGGGCCCTTCACAAGCTGAGGCCCTGAGGATTTTTCCCCTGCTCCCCCTCCCTCTCTGCGCCACTGCATGCAGTGCCGGATTAACAATATAGCAGATTTAGCAAATGCTACGGGCCCCGCGCTTTTGGGGGCCCCGCGTCTTTACCTTGAAAGTTTTCGTCTTTCCCTCTCAAGATCTAGTTTTTTTGACACTTTCCAAAAAGGTAGAAAAGTGTTTAAGATTTCGGTTTCTCTGTCTGTCCGTCCTTGACTCGCGTGTATAGGCATTGATTTCTACGAAATTTATATATGTTATTCTTATCTGCAGTACCATGTACCCTATTGTAAAGGATCTATGTAGCATTTATTGATTTTTTTCTACAGGAGCACTCAAAATAGTCCCAATACATTGCGCTCTATGGGAAGTTATTCTTTAAAGCGTATCATCCTGCTAACTACAAGGGGTGATCAAATGAAAAGGTAAGAACGGTGGGTACAAATGTAGACTTTATTCAAAATATACACCATAGGCCTGAGCACAACGATCCCACTGACGAACAAGCCGCAGGATTCCTTGTTCCCAGAATTCCTGTGGCCGTGACGAGACCCAGTCCGTCACAGCGTCCTTGAGTACGTCGTCCGAGTTGAAGCGCTTCCCTTTCAGGTGGTTTCTTCAGTGGAATGAACATATGGAAATCGCAGGGTGACATGTCCGGACTGTAAGGCGGATGGATGGTCCAACGTCTCCCACTTGAACGCGACCAGTTCCTTGGCGAAAACGGACATTCCATTTTCTCATTGACTGGTGAGACACACAGCCTTCCCAGTATACGATCATCATCCTGCGATGAATAGTGGCCGGTTTAACACCTTCCGCTGTCAGAAATCAGATAACGCCTCGGTGCCCCTAAATCGTCGAATTTTGCAATGTGAACACCATCCTGTCCTCACACGCACTGCCGCGTCAATTGGACGTAGTAGAGTGCTTTTTACAAGAGTTTCTGCTCTCTCCTGCGGGCCCCCGCATGTTCCTATCCACACAAAAGGCTCCAATCGCATTCCTAGATGTCTCGATACGTGCTCTTATAGCTGCATGGACAAATATGATAACGGTTAGGTTGTTGCGACGTTTGGTACCTATTCATTTGATCACCCCTTGTAGTTGCGCTGAACCCCGACTTCAAGATAAAACTTTTTCCTCTATGAATGCAAAAAGATTACAAAGTCAAGGACAAAAAGCCTAACAACTTCTACATCGTTTGTACGATCCGCTTGAAATTTTTCACAAGTTTGTAAAAAAATATAGAAAACAATCTGTCAATTTTAAAATCTAAAAATCCACCCGTTCCTTCATTTTTAAGCGATTTTTCGCTATTTTCAGCACCATTTCGTTTCCAAGAGTCAAAAAATTGAATCATTTGGGTGACAAAATGACCTATTTTAAGTGAAAATGACGTCATACAATTAGGGGGATTCCAATACGTTTAAAATAATTTCTCCCGATTACACAGTTTATTATTATTTTCCCCCCCACAAATAAATCGTCTATTGGATATTCGAATGTTTATGTATACAAAACGAAAGCTTTCGACTGCGAAAAGATTCCGCGCGTTTCCAGATGAGCATGAAATTCAATTTGGGTCTGTAATAAAAATTCAATATGAACTTATTTATTTTAGGTGGATGAAAATTAAATATATTGAATGAAAGACAAATTTCCTTAAAATGTTTTTTCTCTTACCCGTTGTAATTGCCTTCACAAAAGGCTTTGACTTCTAGTTTTAGAGATATTCTGCTCTTTGAAATGAAACAAAATTGGATGTTATGAAGGATTACAAAATGAAGCTTTGCATCGAAAATATTGTCTGTATAGTTAAAAGTTTTTCTATACGGGAGCACTCAAAATAATTTCTATACAATACGGTCAATGGCAGTTTAGAGACAGGCATCTATTTTAAGCATATAATACTATCCTACAATATGATTAGCTAATAATCCGACGACGATCGTGTGCCTCCTTCAAAATTTGAGCCAAAAGCCGGCAATGTTGGCGACTTTTGCGATAAATTGCCAAATAGGGTGCAAAAAAAAAAACAATGCTTTGAAAAATGAACCAAACTTGGCGATATTTTTATTATTTTACGATAAATCGAAAAAGGTATTTACGTATTATCCCGGCGGTCATTAACTCCAAACTATTTTTCCCTCAAATTTCCTGGCAAACTGTTGGCAATCGTATTCCGAACCATCAATAATTTCATGTGTCCGGCATTTATCTTGGCGAAAAAGTTGCTCGTCTTGGCGGATCGCCTGGATAATAATGTAGTACCTCGAAAAATGTCTAATGTAATTATATTAAGCTATGTCGATTTCTTTGGAAATTTTGAAAATTCGTTACTCGCACTTTAATTAACTAATTTATTGTATTGTGTTTTGTTAAGGGCTATCTGCCTAGGAGTAGGAGGGGGTCTCCGACCGACGAAAATTTGTTAATGCATTAGAACCCAAAACGGGTTAACGTCCTTATGATTTCGGTCATTTGTCTGTTCTGATGTCCACCCATCCAGTGTTCTAACTGCTGTGGATATACATCGATTTGTGCGAAATTTATGGTTTTTCTATGTACAGTACCACGTACCATATTGAAAATGGTGTATGCAGTATTTATAGTTCTTTTACCGTAGAAAAAAATCCAATGTATAGCACAGTCTAAAAAACAGAACTAAAAGGGGGGGGTTCGGGGGGGGGTCTCCCCCTGTATCTGTTGATACAGGAATGACTGAATCAGCAGTCATTCTTGAAAACATATTTTAGAGATATTCGATTTTTGAAAGAAAACAAAGTTGGCATATATATTACTAAGGCTCTCAAAATGATGCTCTCCATTGAGAATAACGTCCGTATTATTAATAGTTCTACAGGAGCACTCAAAAGAATCCATATCTGCCGCGCCGCACCGCAACCATGCCGTACTGTTTCGCCGTTTTGGACCGTTGGCTGTCCTCGCGGCGAGCTTGCCTTGCCGCAAGTAAATACACCAATGCGTCGTGTTGTTCCGCCACGTGACGTCATTGCGGCGTCTTAGCGGTGCGGTACGGCCAGTATGAATCCGGCTTACGGCATGGTTGCGGTGCGGCGCGTCAGATATGAATCCACCTTTTGTATTTGAGTACTGCGCCAGTTTACTGCGTTCAAAACAAAATGGCGGCGAATATCTTTCGTGAAAATCTGAAAAATGCTTCGACTTAATCCCATTTTATACTTAGTGAAAAATAGCAGTTATAACGATATACACGCCAAATTGTATTCTTGAAAGGATATTTCAGAAAATTTGAATATTTCCGATAAGCAAAAATTCTGTTCTTTCTAGAATGGCCCGTTTACATGGGAAAAAGGAAAGTCCCGGGTAAAATGCATCATGGGAAAGCGAGGTCATCTCTGCATTAACCATAGCCCACTCACGATGGCCTGGAAGCGCGAAAGTCACGTGATCATCGGAACCGAACTTTTTCGAATCAGTCAGTTCAATTGTGTTGATTTGTGCTTGCACGTTTTATTCAAATTGTTTAAATACACTGCTGGCCATCGTAAATGCAACACCCTGAAGGAAGCATGCAAATAATATGAAATTTACAACATGCATTAGCTGAGGTGAGATATGCAAATGATTAGAATTTCAGCGCAGACGCACATCAAGCGCGCCTGTGGCGCCACCTCAAAGCGCTATTTAAGGCTTGGAGATTTCGACGGTTTCAAGTACAGCAATTGTGTTTTTCTTGCTTTTTTTTCAAAAAAAACGATAAATTATGCCTCGTAGGAAACAACGATCATCTTTTGATCAAGTATCCGAGTTTGACAGAGGAAGGATAGTGGCATACCGAGATTGTGGGTTATCTTTCAGGGAAATCGGTCGTCGTATTGGACGAAACCAAACAACTGTGATGCGGATATGTGATCGTTGGGTGCAGGAGGGTACGACGGACAGACGTGATCGACCGCATCGACCTCAGTGCACCACGTCACGTGATGACAGGCAGATTGTACGCATGGCAGTGACGGACCGCTCAGTCACATCACGAACCATATCACAGCAGATTCAGTCTGTAACGCATCATCCAGTGTCTGCGCGTACCATTCGACGTCGTTTACAGCAGAATGGTCTGTCCGCAAGACGTCCGTTGCTTTGTCTACCTCTGACGCGGAACCACAGACGTCTCCGCCGCCAATGGTGCGATGAAAGAAGGATGTGGACGACAGAATGGAATGAAATTCTCTTTACTGACGAGTCACGCTTCTGTATGCAACACCACGACGGTCGGATTCGAGTCTGGAGACACCGTGGAGAGAGGATGCTGAACAGCTGCATTATGCACCGTCACACTGGTCCTGCACCGGGTATTATGGTATGGGGCGGTATCGGATATCTCTCTCGCACTCCTCTAGTACGCATTGCCGGTACTTTAACCAGCCAGCGCTACATCTCCGAGGTGTTGGAGCCAGTTGTCCTTTCTTACATTCAGGGCTTGCCAACAGCCATATTTCAGCAGGATAATGCACGGCCACACGTGGCACGCATTGTCCAAGGGTTCTTCGTCAATCACCAGATTGAATTGCTTCCCTGGCCGGCGCGCTCTGCGGATCTTTCGCCGATAGAAAACATGTGGTCCATGGTTGCTCAACGACTGACCCAGAGTTCATCCCCAGCTGTCACACCAGATCAACTTTGGCAACGTGTGGAAGCTGCTTGGTCTGCTGTACCCCAAGAACACATTCAAAGTCTCTTTGAATCAATGCCGAGGCGTGTGGCAGCTGTGATCTCCAACAACGGCGGCTACTCTGGGTACTGATTTTGGCAGGAACCACGCTTCATAGAATGCTGTAAATTTAATCATTTGTTACTTGGTCAACATGTTATCTACACAATAAATTTTGTTGTGATATCTCTTGTTTTTCTTGGTGTTGCAATTTGGGTGGCCAGCAGTGTATTTCGCTTGCATTTTACGGAATATTGCAAATATCAGTGTGCGGTGATGTGTTATATACTTATATAACGAATTATGGTTAGTGTAAGTATGGATTTTGTGTGATTAATAGGGATAATTGTTCTAAGGATAACTTCTCAAAAACCAGGTAAGCTGCACTTAGACTTTTGTTATTGTTTATATACGTATTGATTTAGTGAGCACATTATAATTTATGTTTAAAAATTCCACTATTTTGGAGGATTTTAATGACTATGTAGAAATACATTATCATTTATTAACTTTTTTGCAGTAACTGGCAGTTGGCAGTAAACAAATCGTTTCGTTTAAAATGGGTCGTCACTGCAGTGTATATGGATGCAAATCAAATTACGATAAGCAGGAGTCGGTCAATACATTTTCCTTACCTAAATCTGATAAATTAAGGGCAGAATGGTTGAGAAGAATTCCAAATGATTTAAGCAAATTAAAGCATCCTGTAATTTGTATAAAACATTTTGACGAATCCCAAATTATAAGGAAAGATCGTGTCGTGTATAAAGGTGAATTTAAGGAATATGAGAGGAAAATCCCGAAACTTGCTGAAAATGCAGTACCGTGTATTTTCAAAAATGCGCCAGCCTATTTAAGTACAAATAAACCCAAAACACATCGAATAGCTGATGTTGAAGAAGAACAATTTTACAGGCTATTCAAGAAAGTCTTGAGCAAAAAAAATATGTTGAACGTAATCAGTTAAAATGTTTGCAAGATGTAAAAGATCATCTGCAAAATTTAATTCCAAAATTAAAACATAAATTGTTTTGTATAGAAGATAATTTAAATATAAAAATTTGCTTTTATGAAGCTCCTAATGTATGTCCAGTTATTCTAGGTTGTATTGTTATAAATAATGAGTTAAATTTTGAGGTGTATATCAATAATCAAAAATTGAATAATATTACTTTTTCTAAGTTTTCTGTAATTAATAATGTTCATATACTAGAAGCTTTAATTGAAGCTGTTGATAAATTTCTTACAAGCCCATCACAAACTACTGTTTTAGAATCTGTAATTCATCTGTTAAAATCTGTTAGTGATTCTGATAGTTCTGATGTTTTTTTTTTGCTTTCATTATTCAACAGTTAGAGTTGAGTAAAATGACAAAAAATAACAGACGTTATAGTAATCATACATTAATTTTAGCTTGTACATTATATGTACAGTCATCATCAGCATATAATGCTTTACTAAAATGTGGCTATTTATTTTTGCCTAGCATTCGTGTTCTGCGCAATCTTATGAGTAGTTATTCTTTATCGAAACTAAACTTAGAAGGTAGCATTGGTTATTTAGAAAGAAAAAAACAGTTTCTTGAAAATCATGAACTTACTATAAATATATTGTTGGACGAAATATATGTTCAACCTATGTTCAATTTTAAGGGTGGTTCTATTTATGGAAGTTCTGAGAATAATCCTTCTATTGCTGCTAAAACTGCTCAGGTTTTCATGATAACTTCTGTTTTTTCATCTTATAAAGATGTTGTGAGTATTGTCCCAGTTAATAAATTGACAGCTGTAGATTTAAATAATATGATTTTTCAGGTTTTAAAGGCATTGGAAGATATTGGTTTTCAGGTTATTTCATTGATATCAGATAATAATGCTGTTAATAGATGTGTATTTGAGTTAATGGCACCAAATAAAACTTTACAGCCTTATATTACTCATCCTTTTGATGGAGCAAGGCTTCTCTTCTTTCTTTTTGATACGGTCCATATGTTGAAATCTATTCGCAATAATTGGTTCAAAAAGAAGCTCATAATATTTCCTGATTTTACTGACCATACTGTTTTAAAAAGAGCTAATTATAAAGATTTAGAATCCATGTATGACATTGAAAAATCTTCTACCCTAAAATATGGTCATTTACTTTCAGCTAAAGCTTTGCATCCATCTAGTATCCAAAAGCAAAATGTTAAATTAGCTCTTCAAATTTTGAATGAGAAAAACATTGTTGCGCTTAAATGTATATCGAGGGATCATCCAGAACACTTTCAAAATTCAGGTGAAACATGTGATTTTATAAGCATATTTACAAACTGGTGGAAAATAGTCAACTGCAAAAGCAATTTTGAAAGCACACGCTTTAATGATAAATATAGAGCAGCTATTAGTGATGAAAATTCCGAATAAGTAGTATACCTAAAAAGTTTGTCATTATGGTTAAAAAATTGGAGGCAATCTGTATCAGTTTCTAATAGTTTGTCATCTCAGACCTTCCTGTCGTTAATTACTACTACTGATGCATTTATTAAAATGATCTATTACTTGATTTATAAATATAAAATGAAATACATTTTATTAGGCAAATTCCAAACTGATGCCTTAGAAATGCGTTTTGGGATGTACCGGCAAATGTCAGGCTCAAATTATTACATTAGCTATTTACAGTTGCTAGAAAGTGAAAAAAAACTCAGATTCAAAAGTAACATTTTAATTTCATCTAAAAATGTAAATGTTCCATTAACATTTCTTTTACCAGATGACGATAAAGATTCTATGTTTTCTGTGCCTGATATAGATAGTTATGCAGATTTACTATTGGAGGATTTTTCATTCGTAAATATTTCATGGGATCAAATACCACTATTAGTGTATATATCTGGTTATGCAGTTATGAAAGAACTACGAACTGTTAAATGTAATACTTGTTTGAATTGGCTGCAAACAGAGAATAAAGTAGATGTACCCGAAGAGCTTTCAATTTATATAGCAGAATTAGATAGGGGTAAATTAACCGTACCGACAGAAGCAGCTTTAATGGCATCATGTGTAGTGCATTACCTTTTTACACAAATTATGGAAAATTTTGAAAATGAATTCCTTAGCTTAGGTAAACAGTTAGGTACGCTTTATAAATTATCATGCTTACAACTTAGTTATGCTGATCTTAATGTAAATGTATCTGTTACGTGTGAATGTAATATTCTTTTACAGACACGATTAGAAAAAATTTGTTTAATTACTTCTAAAATAATGCTAAATAATATGTTTTGTTAATAAGTAATTAGTTTTTTAAAAAAGAACTTAAAAAAAGAGATTTTATTACCGGAAACATGATTTACTTTTCCGAATAACACTTTATAGATGAAACTTTCATTGAAAGTTAGCTTTCTTTTAGAAATCATTACGAGAAAAAAAAATAAAAGTAAGTCAATATTAATGAAGCATAACAAACTGCTAGGGTACTCACATCGATGATATTCCAAGGCATGTTTGTCGCGCGCTTGACTTGACTTGAGAACGAGATACATGACTCTTTAACCTCCATCTGAAACAATCGGATGGAGGATTCGGATTTGTGTGCTTGGTCATGAGGAACCGCTTATAAACCCACGCCAGAAAAAGGACAAACACAATGGGGGGGGGCGGGCAAATGCCTTGGAGGTGGACTTTTCTGGGTTTCTAGCGCGTATTCCTGTTACATCTGGAGAAAACCACCCAAAACTCCAGACCGCTAGACCGACGGCCCCTGTGAGAGGACAGTACCCTGTTCCTTCACTTGAGCCATCTCCCAATGTCAGTGGCTTTAACCACTGACCTCCATCTTCGTTTTTCCTACTTACAAGTTCGTTTTTATTCGAAAGTATCAATTTACGGCTCAGTATTTGGACGAACAAGAATTTCTAAGGGATTGAGAGGAAATTGATGTGATCGAAAAATCAAGTGACATTTTTACAAACTCAACATTCAAAAGCATATTATTTGTGTGGGTTTTTGGCCATGTAGTCAGTGCAATATTAAATAGTTTTTTGGAAATAAAGAAAACACACTGAAATTGGGGACTGTCATCGAAAATTGAGGACGTTTGGTCTGGTCACCCTAGGAAAGAAGAACTGAACTTTCTAAAAAGCCGCACTGTAAAATTAGCGAGCCTTGACGTAAGGTGACCAAACGTCCCCATTTTCAGGACGTTTTTCAAATTGTCCCCAGAATGTAAAAATGGAACTGGGGACAATTTTTAATTATTGCATTGTTTTTCAATTAAATTACTGTTAATTATTGCATTAATTATAAATGTCCCCAGTTTTGTTGTCAGAATCGGGGACATGTCCCCGATTCAAAACAACCGACTACAAACGACAAAACGTCCGACTACAAAAATCTGGTCACCTTAGCCTTGAGCGGGGCCTTCGCTATTTGTAACGGGCCTGCGCGTGTATTTCGATGAGTCATCCAAAGAGGCCTACGGATCCTCATGTCTTCACGTATACATCAAGCAATTTTTAAGCTTTCCGATGCTTTGAAACGTTATTAAATGTAGTTTTAAGTAGTGATTGTGTTACTAATTCAAGTACGAACTCATTAAAAGTTTCTTTACTATGATACACGCGGACATTAAAGTAAATAGATGCATGTAATTTGAAGGAAAAACAAAGTAGTGCTCACTCTCATGATTCATTATTTTAGTTTGAATTTTAATATACATGAAAAAATTAAGCTGACTTTTAGTATACATTAAAGTAAACGAATACACAAATGATACAGACATTTTTATGTATTTCTTTATACTGAATGTTTAAGTTTCACATTTTCAAAGCAGTTACAACCATTATTACTTTTAAAATAAATTTAACTAGTAGTTATTAAATTTTCATTTATTAAATATTGTTCGGTTAATATATTAACAAAATATATTACGAGGAGCTGAAATAGAATTTAAAATATTTGATATTTACAATTCACGTATACAAAATTTAAGTACTGATATACTATTTAATTTTTAATCTTTTGTAAGGCGTAGGTATCAGAAGAATGTTTGCTATAATTATAAGTACAACCTGTGCACTGCAAGTCCTTGGTATTTACATGAAAAATAATGTAAATTAATTTAACGAGAAACATTTAGAATAAATTACACAATAAAGGGTGTCCCATAAATAGTAATACGAACTTAAAGGGGAGATAAAATATATCAAAAGGATTAAGAATCACGTAACAGTGTATGATCGAACACGTTTATTAACTGTTTTTATTTTGGTTAGTTCAAATGAGTTTATTTATCGAAAATTTTACCATTCGAAATGAAAATGATTTATAATTTTCAGATTTAGTTCCATATATTTTTTTTTTCCAAAGAAAAAAAATAAATTTTAGAAAACCATACTAGGAAATATCACTAATATTCCACCTCTTTTTTTAAAGTGATTATTAACTGGTGATTGACGGCAGAGAAAAGCAACATCGCGCGCTCGCTTTCCGATTTAAAGCTTCTCTAATTGGGATTTATTCATTTATGCTGAAATTTCATGAAGTATACACTAACATTTGAATAAATAAATACGATAATTAATATGCATATATAATAATTTTGTTTCTATATTACTTAGTTACAACGATGTAACATCAGTTTGATAATTTAATAAATTAATTAATAATTTAAATAAATTCTCTTTAAAACTGCATACGAACGATATAATAGATCAGTTTTTGACAAATATTTTTGGTAGCAATTAGCTAAAAATTAAAAAATATTTCCTGCCTTCTTTCAGGCTATAAATTCCTCTTATATACCCAATCTTCCACATTATATTTTATTTATTTATTTATTTTTTTGTCTTTAGTCTTAAAGTTGGTTAGTTAAACCAAAAAACAAATATGGAAAGAGAAAAACATTTAACGCCGTTTTTCAGCACCACCAGAGCCTGATTATAACGAACAAGGGCCCCAGGAATTGATGAATTTGGGGGGGGGGCATCTATGAAATTTGTTTTATTTTGATATAAAGAAGGATGTTTCAGAACAAGATTTGAAATTGGGGGCCGATGGGCAAAGTCTCGATTTGCCCGTGCGATAATAAGGACCTGAGTACCACAAAAAATTACATAAAAATCAATGTCTTTTCAGTATCAGTATCATTTTTCAGTACTACAAAAAATTTCATAAAAAAAGCATAAAGGAAAAAATTATTAATTCAATAAATACACGCATATTCAGTGATTGACCCTTTTGCATCAGTTTTGCAAGCTTTCACATATCAGAAAAAATCTATTATTTCATTAATTTTGAAAAATTTTGTATTTTTAAAAAAAAACAGACTTTGAATAGAAAATATTTGTTTTTGTATAAGTTTTGCAGACTTATGCCAAAAATATCTATTCTGTATTGGTTTTGAAAATTTTTGAGTTTAAAAAGAAAAGTCTATATATTTATCAATTTCGCTGCCATTTGTGTATTTCTTATATAATATAAAATCCCCTCCCCCATCCTAATTAAATTAATAAACAGAAAAATATTATTCATAAAACTGTTATTATTTTTTTAAAAATGGACAATTTCAAAGTGTTATACTGCTGTTTCAATTCGATTATTGGGCCGTATTTTAAAGTGTTCACATTAGCATTATACTACTACTAACATGTACAAAAGTTTTTCTATTTACACAGTGTTACTTTTTATGTTATACATTTATAAGGGCCCATATTAAAGAAATATTATGGTGATGCTGTTTGGAGCTTTAAATAACGTTGGATTTTTTTTCCCCAGCGATACATTTCTTTTCCTGGCTTTTGGATATCCACTGTTACATCCAGGTGCAAAGCAGTGACTCGCTCGACCCATATTCTATCAAAATAAATTATTTTATAAAAAAAATATAGCTCATTCACAATCAAAACAACGCTAAATCCGTATTCAAGCGGTGCGCTGCGCCCCCT
>JAWZYV010017232.1:0-32635 GCA_038373885.1 Cheiracanthium punctorium
TCCGTTCATAAAAGCCTATAATGTCAAAGAACCCTCACTTCTTGCCCTATCAAAAAATTTAAGTCCTATATACAGAAAAATCTATACACGTTGTGTGAAGGCGATCTATAATATACATATCCAATTTGAACTTCTTTCAATGCTCCATTTAGACTTATTTCTAGCTCATTTTAAATGATTTGCGTCCATAGCCCGTAATGTATAAGAATTATTTTTTTGTAATCCCTCGAACAAACTATCAGCTCTACACACACAAAAATCTATTCAGGTCATGAGACCGCGACCTATAATATTCACACCCAATTACAGTCCACCTACTAGGTGCCCCGTAATAAAGAGACCAACTATTACGGCCTGCTGTGGCCAAAACCTTCCAGGCAGAATCCGGCCATTAGGAAAAAAATATCTAAGGCTTTTAGTGCTTTTGTTGGTCGTATTTATTGGCGATCGAAATTTTGATACCACATAGCGAATTAACCACTCACGGAACTCTCTTCTATAGTTCTAAAATACGTTCTACTTTACATTTTTACTTCCTTGTACGGAGTATAAGAAAGTAATATGATCCCGAAAAGTGTTTGGGGCCAAATTTCGACGAAAAAAAATGATTTTGACTACCTCTAAATTTAATTTTAAGAATTTTTTCGATGCATCTCATCGTACGCTAGCATGCACGATGATATAAATGCGTTTGCAACCGTTTTGACCAACGGCGAGTCTATTTTGACCTGTTTTCCCTGTCGTCTGTACGATGTACAGCTGCGGAAAAAAAGGCCCACTTGCTCTTTATTTTGGCGTCGTTCGTCTACAGCAAAGTCAAATACACCATTCGTTTGCAAATAAAGCATACTTTAATTTACTATTAATTTAATTTGCTAAAGGGGCCGTCTTCATATTTAATTCTGTATCAACTTCGTTTTTCTCTATGGCAACATTGTATTTTGACTTTATTAAACGAAAGAAAACCATCAAATTACCCTAAATATAAATTTTCACTAATTTTCTACGATAATTTCCAGAGATATTGCGAATTATTTATTGAGCGTTTTTAAGGGACTTTCTGCAAATTGAAAAACGCTATTTGTACTTTCCGAACTTTTCGCATTTCATTCTTTTCACTCGCGAGAGTTTAAAAAAATAAATATTATTTCAAGGAAACTATTGTTTCCATCTCTCTTAAACTTTTTGTACTGAGAATATTAAGGGTAGAAATCAGAGTATATAGTCAGTGCTCCATGACCTGTGACCCTAATAGCACCGTGACCAAAATGAGAAGTCACAGTGACATCGCATTTCCGTCACGCGACATCGCGAATGAGTCACAATTCAGTCACCTTGACTGTCTAATGTCCTTCCGCGGCAACGTAACAGTGTGACGTCAACGTGACGCCAAATCGGGACTTATTTGTGACATTGTGACTTCAATGCGACGTCACAGCGACGGAAATTCAATAGGACCGTGCCCTAAATGTGAAGTCACCATGACTTCGCATTGAAGTCACAATGTCACAAATAAGTCCCACTTTGACTTCGCGGTGACGTCACCTTGACTGTCTAATGTCCTTCCGCGGCAACGTCTCAAGGGGACGTCACCGTGAAGTCAAATCGGGACTTATTTGCGACATTGCGACTTCAGTACGACGTCACAGCGACGGGAATTCAATAGCACCGTGCCCTAAATGTGAAGTCACCATGACTTCGCATTGAAGTCACAATGTCACAAATAAGTCCCACTTTGACTTCGCGGTGACATCACCTTGACTGTCTAATGTCCTTCCGCGGCAACGTCTCAAGGGGACGTCACCGTGAAGTCAAATCGGGACTTATTTGTGACATTGTGACTTCAATGCGACGTCACAGCGACGGGAATTCAATAGCACCGTGCGCTAAATGTGAAGTCACCAGGACTTCGCATTGAAGTCCCAATGTCACAAATAAGTCCCACTTTGACTTCGCGGTGACGTCACCTTGACTGTCTAATGTCCTTCCGCGGCAACGTCTCAAGGGGACGTCACAGTGAAGTCAAATCGGGACTTATTTGCGACATTGTGACTTCAATACGACGTCACAGCGACGGGAATTCAATAACACCGTGCCCTAAATGTGAAGTCACCATGGCTTCGCATTGAAGTCACAATGTCGCAAATATGTCCCACTTTGACTTCGCGGTGACGTCACCTTGACTGTCTAATGTCCTTCCGCGGCAACGTCTCAAGGGGACGTCACCGTGAAGTCAAATCGGGACTTATTTGCGACATTGTGACTTCAATGCGACGTCACAGCGACGGGAATTCAATAGCACCGTGCCCTAAATGTGAACTCACCATGACTTTGTATTGAAGTCACAATGTCACAAATAAGTCCCACTTTGACTTCGCGGTGACGTCACCTTGACTGTCTAATATCCTTTTGAGGCAACGTTTCAAGGGGACGTCACCGTGAAGTCAAATCGGGACTTATTTGTAGAATTGTAACTTCATTGTGACGTCGTAGTGACTTAACTTTAATAGCACTGTGAACTAAATGTGAAGTTATCGTGATGTCGCGAATGAGTCAAGGCGACTGTCAAATGTCCTTCCGCGGCAACGTCACATCGTAACGTCACCGTGAATTCAAAATATGACTTAGGGGTAACCATGTGTCTTCAATGCGACGTTACGGTACCGTCACCAAACAGTACCGTGACTTTAATGGAAAGTTCATTGTGCAGTCATCCTAACGGCATTATTTGTTATTATTCTTAATTTTTTTAAAATCAGAATAGGACATTATAAGTATATATCTAAACAAGTTTCTATTTCTGGAAAATGTAAATGAAATAAAGTGTTTTAAACGAAAATAATAAATGATAATTTTTGGCATGTGCAAAATAAATTTGTAGTATAATTGATATTTAATAAAATGAGTAACAAATAATAAATCTGAATACAGTAATAATCAAACAAGCTACTAAAAAATGTTATATTTCGGTTTAAAAAAAATCCTATAAAACTGCTTCTTAGGTAAACAGAGCCAGAAGGGAATAGAGGCACAGGTTTGACTCCTTGCGTTCGCCCTTCAGCAGCAAAACCCCAAACCTACCCAAAGGCACGTAGTTGAACAATCTGTTTGTTCACTCTCCAATCTCTGCTAAGGTGTAATTTTCTTATTGTTTTCCAAGCAGTAGCGTATAGAAAAAGCACTCAAAATACTGGTATTAAAATATAAAATAAATAAAAATTTTGATAATAAATAATTAAAATTAATGATTTAGTTAAGATTTATTTATTTTTTAACAGAAATTACCATAAACTAACACAAAATTAAGCATCTCAAAAATAAGCAACTTTTTTCTTGTGACTACACCACTGGTTTTAACAGTTATTTTTAATTTTGCCATAATATTGGCAGTTTTGTAACTTCATCTTTGTTTGGATAACATATCACTAAATATTATATTTTAAAATAGTTATTACATGAAATCACTGGAATTTTTTATATTGGGCTGCTTTGAGAAAGGCTCAAAAGCACTGGTTTAAACCATTAGAGAAGTGTTTTTAAAGAAAAATATTCTTATTTATTTGTGTATTGAATTTTTAAAACACACATAAAATCATTACGCATTCTTTATTTGAACTCCATAATGAAACTCGCAGATTCTACAAATATTTATAAATATAAATTCAAAGTATTTTCAATTGTTTCAAGTGCTATGTATATTTAAAATTATTCTCTCATACATTCCAAAATGATCATTTTTATTATTTTCCCAATCTTACTGTCTGCTACCAATTTTTACAGGTTTGAAACCACCGAATAACCTCTATCCTGCAATTTAATGTTTTATATATACATTATACATAATAAATACCCAGACAATCCTCTTTTTTATAAAATGTAAATTCAGTACTGCCACAACTTATGAATATAGGAACGTCACTGAATGACAATTAGAATAATTTCATTCTCAGATTTGTTTAAATGGCAAACACGTTAACACAGATCATCGTAAACCTGGGAGAAAACAAATTAATTCAATGATTAAAATAATTGAGCCAACAAATGCTGTCTTTTGTTAGATGTTTCTTTTGTTGTGCATGGATTCTTTGTCACTACATTACTTAAATTTGCTTTCATATAAATGTTAATTACTAAAGTTTACGTATTATTTCTCTGCCCCGGATAAAAAAAAAACACAAATTTATGACTGCAGAAAGTACAATGAGGTAATGTAAAAACATTTTATTCTTCAACAAATTTACATAACAAAGCAAATACAACAGCAAAACAAAGAAAAATGTGGCAAATTTATGAATTTCCTACATCATGTTTGATTTCCTGCAAGAGAAGAAAATTATTAGATTATTTAATAAATATATTCAATTCTGCTGTTCTGCCAAGAAAGATCTGCTTCAAGAACTGAAATAAAAAACTTAACTCCATCTTAAGGTCAAAGACCAAGATTTTACTACGTTTAATTAACAAATTTTAATGTGTACCCCAAATTTATGTTTCATACATGTATAAAATTACAAGGAAAAACACTAACTTCATTAGGATTACTTAAAAGTGTAACTTTCTTTATACTTAAAAATCTCAAACTATTTTAACTCAAAATAAAACTAAATATGACTTAAAGTAGAACAGAAAAAGACACCAAACAGATGTTTGGGGGGGGGGGGCTAGGGATACTCTTCATCCATGACTGTATTAGGAGATATATTATTTTTAAACTTTTTTAAATAGTATGTTTTCCGTAAAAATATTCTAAATTTAGTTATGTTTATAAATGTTGATGTTATTTTTTTTTCTACTAGTATTGTATAAATAAAATGAATATTTTAACGTTTAAATTACATATATTATACAAAATTATTAATATATACTGAAAAAGATAGTTTTTATAAATTACTTTTTCAATATATTTAAATTGTTTTAACAATGTGTGAAACATGTTTGCAATTATTGCTCTAAGATAAAAATTATACAAAATCAATAAATAATTAAACATACACCATATAGCTACAAGCATTATCTTTTGTTAGATATCCTTTGGATTTTTAGGAGGACCTTTGGATTTTTAGCACTAGATTGCTATTTTGTTCACGCCGCTTTTTTTAGTGACATAATTTGTAGCAAACCGTTTTTGTTGCACTTTACAATTTCTAATGTTGCATGGAATTTTTTTTTATAAATGTTGATATTAATCTTCATTCTAAGCTTCTTATTTTTAAGAAATTATTAATGTGCATTATTTTTTTTAATTAACACCCAAATTACTAAAGCTACCGACAGGCCAAGCTTTGGATCAGCCTTGAATTAAGTCTATCAACATGACTGGAAGGTTTTATAATGATGATTAGAAACACATTCCAGTGCATAAATAAAATCTGTCAGATTATCAGATTTAGAATACATAGCTTTTTTTTTAAGTATGACAGATTAATTTTATTGTTTCAAAATGTAGCCTGCTCTGTTCATTACAAAATGAGTCAGTCCAAGACGGTACTCTGCTGTCATCAGAGGAACTAGCAAAATAGTAAAATGAAGGGTGAAATCTAGAATTCAGACTTTATTGTCGGTGTTTATAGTTTAAACAAAAAAAAATATGGCATGCTATGTTTTCAGTAAGCAATTCTTTTGTTTTTGTTTCTAAGCCAATCTTAGACAGGTTAAATTTAATGGACAATACCAGATAATTTATAGCTAAACTCTGACTAGCAGAATTTACTTCGAGGAAAATGAAATTCAAACTGTAAAAATGTCTTGCTTACAAAAGTTGTTTTGTTAAAATCTATTTGATAAATATTTTTGAAAAATGGTAACTCATGGTATATTACTCAGAGCCTGTTGATAGATTCATATCCAACTTTAGATGTCATAATCATTAACCCTCCTTGATGTCTTAATCTCTACCAAAATAGTTATTTCCATGTGTAAGTCACACAAAAATAAAAATACTTTATCATCCTAATTAAAAATAAATAAATAAATAATAATAAACAAATGAAAAAAAGAGAAAAAAAAAACATACTCTTGTCTTTCCTTTCTTTGCTTTGCATATAGTGATTTTCTTTATCCCCTTCCACGTTCGGATATTTAATTCTGAGGCTTTCTGAAATTATAAGTAGAAAATTACTCAGACATATTCATCATACTGTCAGGGTTGTTTGATTTAAACAAGAATATTTTTTAAGCGTTTTGTTTAAACAATTTTTCTCATTCAAAATCTGTTGTACTGGCTTTAAATTATTTCTAAATATTAGGGTTTCTTTAAAATATTTATTTATTTATGTTTTATTTTTCAATGCAAAACAAGATATTTTATGCAAAAAAGCTTTATTTGGTGAACAAAAGTGAATAACATTTTCCCTTTTCTTAATTGAGTTGTTCTCACAGTTTTACATCAAGTTATAATAACTGTTTTAACAGATATTTTTTTCTTCTTGCTGTATTTTTTTCATATATGAAGTTCAATATTTGATAATTTATCCATGTAATTTTCTATATATCGTCATTCTCTTTTTTTTTTTTTTTTTTTTTTTTTTAAAGTTTATCTTAAAAGTTTAATAAGTTTTGTTAAGTAGAGAAAGAGTTTTAGAAGATATAAATTTAACTTATAAAGCTTAATATTTTGACCTTTTGCATTGTAGTATAAATACTTTTTACTAATTTCATGACAATTTGGTAAACGGTGTGTAGCTCTAGGGTTCCTGCCTACCGCGCGGCTGTTTTCTCTAGGCGCGTCAGAACCCTTCAAAACGTCCTCCGCCCAAGCCATACCTTAATTAAGCAGACTGCCTTCGTGTAGATCTGCCTTAACCACAAAAAAATAACTTTATTGTTTTAAAATGTAACTACAAAACAGAAATAACTTTATTGTTTTAAAATGTAGCCTGCTCTGTTCATTACAAATGAGTCAGTCCAAGACAGTTCTCTGCTATCATCAGATGAACTAGCAAAATAGTAAAATGAAGAGTGAAATCTAGAATTCAGACTTTATTGTCGGTGTTTATGGTTTAAACAAAAAAATATGGCATGATAATTTACACCTGAAGTGAAAATTTTAATATTTTTAATATTAAATAAAAATCACAATCACTTCCAATACCTATTATAGAGGGTGCCTAAAAGACACTGACCTAGGATTTTCTTCTTTATATATTGACCTTATACATATAGAATAAATTATAAAGTTATTGTACTTTCAGATTAACTTTCAGATTAAATGTAAACAAACACAAACTTTAAATTTTTATAAAGCACTCTTACAAAAATTCCCAATAACTAAAATATATGCCTCTATACATTAATGAACTGATGTAGAAAGTTTCAGCTTTTCTCATAAAAAGGCTTGCAGATATATTTAATCAAAGTTGGTGAGGGTTTATAAGTTTTGCAATACTAATAATGGTAAAAATATAATTATTAAAACTAGTTCAAAATTAATTTTAATTACAGTTATATATAGCCGATATTTTACATTTTAAGAAATAAGTTTTAAAGAATTTTTAGCCAATTTCCTTTAAAAAGGGTTTTTTTAGCATTTAGTAATGAAAATTTGTTTAAAAACATTACATTTATGCTAACATTTGATTTAAAAAGTTCTTTTTAAGGAAGATTTTTAAATTGACTTATTAATACCATAATTTAATTCTAAAAAAAGCATGTCTAAAATAAAAGTAGTAATATTTAAATTAAATACTTTCAAAAATAAAAATATTTATATGTAAATATATATACTTATAAATCATTCATTCTAAGAATTATTATTTAAAACCAAAGAGTTAACAAGATAAATTCCACGACTCAGAATAAACTGCAATTATAAAAAGAAAACCAGTAATGATAAGCCATAGCTGATTACAAATCATACTGAGTGTGATAGCATATTACAGAGAACGTGCATGTTAAATCTGGAGAGTCTTAGATTCTCTTTTTAGGGTTGCCTGTTAGGTGAGAGATGGTATTTAAAATTTTCGAAACTGCTATGTCACTGAATGACTAGTTCTGGACTTTGTCCTAATACAAACAAATTGATCAATTAGTTTATAAAAAAAGGCGCTGAAATTAGTATTATTGTTATTATTACTCCTTTGTTTATTTTCTAGTTATTTTTTAATCTGGAACAAGGAGTTTCTGTAGAGTCTGAATGAGAAAAACATCACACGGGAAACGCTTCTGGTAAAAGCATCCTCTAGTATAGTAAATTTTTGAATAATGGACAAAAACTTCTTTTGTAATGAATGAAGATGGTATATAAGTAAGAGTTTTTGTTTGCGTTGCATTGTAGGGATAAGACAGTTGCTTAATTTTATTGGGAGAGTTTTCCAAAAAAGATTTTAGTATCCTTTAAATAAGGGAGATTATTTATTGCTACGATAATAAATTTAGATAAAACTGATACAAAAAATTCACAATATTTAAAAAAAAAAAAAAATCATAAAACGGTAAGGGGCAATGAGGCGTTTCGGACGGCCATGGGCTACTCTGCATACTTTACAAATGAGGCACTGTTCTTGGAAAAGTTGTCTGAATGGCAATTTTCAGTAGAAATAAACACAAAATACACTAATGTACCTCTGTTTATGTCCTTTTGGACGCCTACTTGTTTCTCACTTCTTTTTTAAATTCACCCACTCCCCTCTTTTCTTCTCAAAATACGGAAGCATTCAATATTGTGTGCTTTTTACCGGTGCGCTTTTCCCGTGATTCGTAAATTTAAGTATTTCAAAAAATTACAAACTTCAACTGCTTGGTGGTGTTATTTATTTTACAAAAGGTGCATCATTTTACACAATTATTGGGTTTTATTCCTGTTTTCTCATAAATAAAGCAAAAAATGCAGTTCCAGTAAAATATTCGATGCATTTATCATTTTCAAAAAAACACAATGCTATACACATATTGTTTGCAATTGAAAATATTACCTGCTTCTGTCAAATTATCTATTCTGTTGCACTAATTGTCCACACTGTTACATTCTTTGCTTAACAGAGTGAACAAATAATCATAAAAGCAGGGCTAGAGATTGTAAGTTTTAAGCAATAATAAGAATAAACTTTACATAAATAAACTTCAAGAATTATATATTGATTCCCAGAAATATATTATTTTACAAATTTTTATGAAATAAAAATTTTAATGTAATATTGTGGACATTTACTTAATGCATTGAAGTAATGATAGACATGGAATGACACCTAACTTTTTCTTCGAAATTTTATCGAATATGGCTGACTGCAGGTGAACAGTAAACACTTCAGGCAGTTCAGTGCTGTTACCATTTTTTTATATAATATTAATTCTTTTGAAAAAAAAATTGCTGTAAAAGAGTGGACCTTACAGAGTTGAATAAAATCTAGGACACTGACAATAAGAAAAGAGTTAATTTTACTGTCAGTCTTTTTCAGAACTTGTGTTTACATACAGTCAGGCGCGTAGCCAGAAATTTTTCATGGGGGTGGGGGAGTTACGACTACTACACCTCATATATATGTATACGTGTGTGTGATAATGTAGTGAAGAATACACATTTTGTATGGCAAAAAAAAATTCTCATGGGGGGAGGGGGTTATGACCCCCCCTCTAGGCTACGCCCCTGCATACAACTAATTATTTCGCTTAACCAGCTCATACTACATATTCATTAAAATCTTATTCTGGATATCATACTTTATCTAGAATTTAAAGGAAATATCCAACGAAACAAAATAAAACAAGGAATAAAAAACAAGTATGGTTGCGTTCAAACTATTTACCATTATTTAAATAAAAAATCATATTTTCTTGGACATAGTTTTTACCATTTTTCTCAGAATGACACATAAACATTTAATAGTGAAAAAATATACATATTTACTGAAGCAGTTGGCAGATATTTAAAAGAAATGGCTAGTTTTAAAGAAATTTTTAGTACATTAATTTCGTACAGTCACGTACTTAGTATTTATAAATCCAAAATCTTGCAGAATTCCAGATAGTTTAACTAAAATAACAACAACAATGATATAGGAGTGTAACATAGTTAAAGTAAATAACTGTATCAAAATTTAAGCAAATAAATATTCCTAATTAAAATTTTATTACCATTACATTAAAGTGATTGCTTAAATTATCAGAAATTAATTACTACTCCATTATTCCCTGTTCTTTTGCTTCTTAAGAATTTTGAAATGTTATTCAATTAAAAGAAAAAATCACTGCATACCTTTTCATATAAATACTAAATAACATTAATCACAAATTTTGGCAAGCATCAGATGTTTAGGAATGTATAACTGGAAATAAACTTATGGTTTTTTTTTAATGGTATGTGCCATAGCTTACAATCTATTTCTGAGGCAAGCCATGCCTTTATTCCATATTTTGACTCTTCTGACACATAAATTTCTGATAAATCAGAAGTACATAGCACATCATAGATAGGTCCCTTGCAGAGCAGAATCTCACCAATTAAAAAATATGTTTTTTCTCTGGAGCAATATATAAAATTTCTGGCTTTTACCATTGTGCCACATTTTAGTTTAACAAAACTGTCTGCTGGCTTGTTGCAATTAATGGTAAAATTAGATTTTGCTAATATACTATACTGTTCAGTGATATTAAAACCTGGATAAAGTGGCCCATTAGAGTGGCCCCTGGATAAAGTGGCCCCCTTGTTTTTTAAATTGATTAATTTTTATATGTTGTTCCAAGTTAAATCTCTCTTTTTCTTTCTATCGTTTTGCTAATTGCTGGAGCGGTTTGTCTGATTTTCTAAGAAGTTTCTTTATTGAATGAAGATAGTTTTTAAATCTGAATGCACTGAAATTATCTAGGGGGCCATATTTTCTAGCATTATCACACAAATGCAGCAATTATGTATATTGTGTGACACAAATTATTTACTATATATTGTAGAAAATGTCGTGACAAAATGTTTTAAAACCTCTTCTGCATGATCAATATATTTATGTATTATTCTTGGGCTAGTTAAAATTCTTATAGCAACATGGAGGGTCATAAAATTAATATACATATCTTTTCGTAATATTCTTTTTAAAATAATAGGTCCTGTATACAGTAAAGCTAGTTTATCCGAAATTTCAGATATGACTTTATAACCGATGCGTGTTTCATGGGGTCCATTTATCCAAAAATTCAGTATCTTGCGAAAAACCCCAAGACACACAAGATGCATGGTAATCAAGGGGAACACAAGTTACAAGTCCAAACCCAGGAATATATTTTAAAATTGTTTCACTGTGATGATAATTTTATCTGAAGTGTTAACAAAATCAATGTCAGTTCTTTTAACTGATACTTCTTTAGGAAAACAAGTTCTTTTTTGTGTTTTATTCCAGTAATTGTGCACTTAGTACAGCTAGAAAATCCCCCATGTCCCTTTATTTTTAATAGAAATGACTTGGCAGGGACATCACACACTAAAGCATGAACGTTAATATTTATTAGTGAACCAGCAAACAAGTATTGCCCGATATTATTAAGCTAAAGGCCCAAACAAAATATTTTAAAAATTCATTTGAGTCACTTGGTTTACTAAAACCATGGTACATACCAACAATGAATACACCTTTTTAATATTGTGTCAGAACATAGATTAGGCCACACTGAACTTTCGGACAACTTGCTAATTGGCAAGCTATCAACTTTTATAATTAAATTTAACATATTTCATAATTTATTAACATCTTTAAGCAGGTCAACATTCTTTTAATGGCTGCATGCAGACCATAATGGTAATATTTGCCAGGGGGGATATCAATAATATTACTAATCCCCCTTGGTGTATTCAGTAGTGTTCTGCCATCACTAGGAAGGGTACTGTCAATTTTTTTTTTAAATACTCAAACGAGAAGTTAGAGCAATTAGGAATATATTAAAATTTATTGCCCAATTTGAAATATCTGAACCGATAGAGTTGTATGGGCCAATTGAGTGATTTGGCTTAGTTTTGAATTAGTTTAAAATTCATTATTTCTCCATCCTGAAACTTTGTATGCCTTACCTCTAGACAATAGGTAAAATCTAAACATATTTTTTAGGAAAACGAATCAAAGAGTGTTTTTAATTTCAGAAAAAAAATAACAGTTATTTAAAATACATAGTAATGCATATCACATTAAAGTCCATAAAAAGAGCTTTAAAATAATATATTAATGAGACTCGGGTATAATTCATTGCAGAATTAGGGATGATTTTGTGAAAGGCAACAGTGTCAATTTTCACAGTTTTTCTCATTTTTAAAAATCATTTAAAAAAATACTGATTCAAAAATCTTTTTTAAAAATCAGGTTTTTCATGTATTCTATAACTACAAACTATAAACCAAAAATCATTGAAATGAGATGCGAAGGTCTCTCTCTATATATAGATGCAGCTTATAGCGCTTTTATTATAGAATATATTTTTATATTTTAATAATTTTGATGCATACACATACTTGCCGAATTTAGGCAATCTTACTTATATATATATATGCTATTACTTAATGTTTACTTGGGATTCCATATTGCGTAAGTTTGGCTATTTTTTATTATATATATATATATATATATATATAATAAAAAATAGCTAAACTTACGTAGTATGGAATCCCAAGTAAAACATTAAGTAATAGCACATAATAACAAAAATATATAAAATGCATGCATTAAAATAAATCATTATAAAAGAACATAAGTTATAAACAAATAATAATTATTGAAAAGTAGCCAAACTATTTTATTGTTGAATTAAAAGTTTAATAAATGCGTCAAAAAACAAAAAGCACATAAGAATATTTTGAATTTTTGTGGAATAATTTTTTGGATCAGTATATTTTATTTTAAAATTTTTTGAAAACTTGGATGTTGTTGTTTTTAATCAAAATGATTTTGCTTTGTATGGAAATGCTACCAATACTGCTAATTCAACATAACGAACAATCACATAAGCGCTGATTAAACAATTTCTTTTAACGATTACATTTTTTATTAGTTGTCTATCATTAACTTTTAAGTTACAAACTTACTATGCACAGAAGAGCAATAATTAACCAAGTTAATTTAAAAATTATAATTTAACATTGTTAAATATAAATTAAATTTTACCAGAAAATAAAATATTTTATAAATAGAAATGCCTTTTCTAAAAAGTATGCACTGCAGGAAGTGAGAGAAATTGGATTAATCTTGTCAGCACAGTTAATATATACAAAAGACGAAAGTAGAAACGGTAGTGGTGTTATATGGCTTAAATACAGACATGTATAATTAGAGCTTATTATCAGTGAGTAACACATAATTAGAAATTTTAAAAACAAAAAAATTTATACATTATGTATGGTTAATAGTTTATAATCTATTAGGTAATTTTCAGTCACGTATTTAAAAAAAAAAAAATCTTCGAGGGTGTCCAATCGGTAAAAAATCCAGAAGTTTTCATAAAAATATTATATTAGCATTTTAGTAACAAAAATTAAAAAACCCCTAAGTACGTCCTTGGTAATTTTAAAATAGTACTACAGGCTCATACAAAAACGGTACTGTAAGTGAGGAAAGAAATATTTCTCTATAAAATTAAATATAATTAAAAATTAAATTACATGTAATTATAACATAAGTGTAAGATATTACCCTAAAATGTGTACTTACTTAATGCAGAAAACGGAAATGCAGAAAACCCAATGTTGACACCACACAGTTCACAGTGTTGACCCACCGAATAAACATAGAAGAATGTCTCCTCTGGCAGGTCGGGTGAGGGTGGCGGGAAGCGCTTCTTCGCTTCGTGTTTCCCAACTTTCCACAGTTCCTGGGAGCTTGAAAGTGACCTTGAGACACGTCCCCCTAACCATAATTGTGTCCTTGTGTCCGAAAAAGATAAGAATTTCCGGAGAAAAAAGCACCCACCACACCAACTAGTACTTGACAAATGCTTCACCTTTGGGCATTTTGATTATTTCTGGAGGGGCCTAAATTCTTTCTCGGGAAGGTTTAAATTTTGCATGTTGTAGAAAAAAAATATCGTAGTGAAGAGAATTATTCTGGTGGACAACTATTACCATCGTTGTAGAGAGAATTATCGTTGTGAAGAATATCGTTATACAGAGAACTGTTTTACATTAATCTAAAAGGAATTCAGCCAGGACTATGAAAAAATATCGTAATAGAGAGAATTATCGTTATAGAGGATATCGTTGTGGAGAGATTTTACTGTATATATATGTGTGTAAAACAACTATTCACCTCGGCATACAAGCCTCCGTGCAAGGCTGTACCCAGGAAAATTTCGGAGGGGGGGGGGGTTCGCCGTTTAGTCCCCCCCCCCCACGAAATTTTTTTCTGGGTACGGCCCTGCCTCCGTGTAACGGGAAAAATAAAATTGTTAATCAATCAATTGTCAGTAGATTACAGTGGCGTAGCGAGGGGGGGTTGGGTGTCAGAATCCCCCCCCCTAAAATTTAGCAGAGTTCTATTATTGACATGAAGAATGCGATCCATAATGTAGATTAACCGTTTGTTCTTTTAATGTTCTTTTTTGTCATCGATTTCAATTTATTTAATTTTTAATTCTCTTTTTAAAGTCATGTTCCTCTTTTGTCTATCCTTCTCCCTCCCCCGATCTCCACTTTATTTTCCTTTTTCACTCTGGTTTTCAAAGAATTTTTTTCCTTCCGAATGACAACTTCCTTTTTTCCGTGTCCTTTTGTTTACATTTCTCATTTTCCTACCTTCCTGCTTTGTGTCGGATGGTGTTTTTGAAGTCGAAGAAGGGCCTCCCCTTTGTACCACCCGAAACGCACGTCTTGCACTATTTCTTATAGTATTGTGTGTTTTAGCACAGTTTTTTTCATTTTATTTTGATATCAACATTAGCACAAGCTTTTTTGCCCGTTTTCTTAACAACTAAAAGATACCCAGACCTGTAAATTCAGTCTCCCTACACTATTACCTTAAAAACAGTAGATATCCCGTTTTGAGGAAGAAAATAAATGTACTATTGCCAAAAAAATTGTAGATGTCCCGTTTTAAAGGAAAAAATAAATGGTCACGTTAGTGATACATTTTACAATATATTTCATTTTTAAGAAATTTTTAGAAATTAGATTTAAAAAACTAATTCAACAAAAAAGTGTTTAAACACAAAATTTATAAAAGAAATTAAGTTTTAAAATTTTATAGAACTGCAGTAAATGTGTGTTTTAATTTTTTTTTAAATAAACTTAATATTGAACTCAAACTTACTAACGCAATCCTATTCTTACCGATTTTCCTACACTGATTTTACTTTTTACAGTCAACCAAATTTTATTCTTTTTGGATTTTTTACAGAATTACTCTACAGAATTATACAGAATTACAGAATTACTTTTTCACAGAAGTATTTTTACACACAACTTTTACAGTAATCTTTCATATAGTACATGAAATGAAAATATTCTTGGAATGCAAAATTAAATTTTCCCAAGTAAACTGCAATCAAATTAAAGATGTAGAGTTAAACAAAAAACTAATTCAATAAAAATATATATAAATACAACATTTTAAAATAATGAGATTGATGAAGTTTGGTGATATAAGAAATGAAGATTTTATATTTCTGGAATAGTAGTAAATATGTCTTGTATTATAAAATCGTTTTTAATGATCTTAAAAGTGATCTCAAACTTATACACTACCGTATTCTTACAGATTTTTCAACACTGATTTTAGTTTTTATAGTCTACCAAACTTTAATTTTTTGCATTTTGTACAAAATTATACATGAATATTTTAAAATATAATTTTAGGCTATGTTTTATATAGTACATAAAATGAAACATCCAGGGCTGGCCACAGGGGGGAGGGGCTGCGGATGCAAAGCACCCGGGCCCCGGCTTGTCTAAAAAAGCTATTATTATCAGGTTTTCTAAGCATATTGTACATATGAACTATCGCAATCGGGAGAGGGGGTTACAGGGGGGGGGGGTGTCCCCTCTGTCCCCAAATCTTTTATTTTAAACATTTGTTTGAAGGGTCGTTTTAACCGTTCCACTTAAAATGCAAAAAAGAAACTCCAGTCTGTGACTTGAGAGAATATTTGTTTTTCTTTTAAAAAAAAAAAAAAAAAAAAAAAAAGAAAAAAAAAAAAAAACACTTTTCACTGTCAGACTAGCTTAATTTGAACAAGGTTATTTTTAAGCGATTCTTTTAAATAATTTTTCTCATTCCCAATAGGTTTGTGGTTTTAAATTCTTTCTAAAATACTGGGTTTTCTCTTAAAATATTTATTTATTTATTTTTCATTTTTTAATGCAAAGCAAAGTATTTTATGCAAAAATGTTTTCATTCGTTGAGCGAAAGTGAATAGTATTTTCCCTTTTCTTAATAATACTCTCACAGTTTTACATAAAGTTATATTAATTGTTATAATAGATTTATTGCATCTTTTTTTTTTTTTTTTTTTTTTTCTTGCTGTATTTTATTCATATATGAATAGTTCAATATTTGATAAGTTATCCTTCTAAATATTTATACTTTATCAGTCTTGCGTATTTCAGCAAGTTTTTTTTCAGTTTATCTTAAAAGTTTAATAAGCGGTATGTTTTATAAAGAAGAGAGTTTTATAAGATATAAATTTATCTAATAAAATTTTAAAAAAAATTTAATCAAGTACCTTTCACATTGTAGAATAAATAATTTTTACTAATTTCATCACAATTAGTAAAAGACTAATGTATAGGTATAGGGTTCTGGCTTACCGCGCGGCCATTTTCTCCATCTGTAATGTGAATTCGGGTTAGGACCCCTACAAAAGTCCTCCACCGAAGGCATGTCTAAATTAAGCAGTCAATCCTTGTGTAAAAGGGGCCGTGGTAGCCCAGTGGTTAAGGCGTTGGACTCGTAACCGGAAGGTTGTGGGTTCGATACCGGCGTACCACTAAAGACCACCGTGTACATGCGGCGTACGTGCACGTTAAATCCGTGGTTCCGAAAGTCCTCTCGGAGGTCGCTTAGCAGTTTCCGAGGGGTGCCAATATTCAGAAGTCCCCCACCTTCTGATGAGGTTCCAAATTCTGGCGGGAAATTACGGGAAGGACGTATATGTAGCTCTAAGCGACACATTAAGTGACGCGAGCTGTCCTCTCCTGGCAAACAATCCTTGTGTAGATCTGCCACAAAACATAAATACCTTTCATGATAATTTACAGTGACAGTAAAAAGTTTAATATATTTAATATTAAATAAAAATCATAATCACTTCCAAACACTGTTATCGAGGTTGTCCTAAAAACCCTGACCTACGGAGTTTCCTTCTTTAAATGTTAATCATAGACATATAGAATAAATTACACAGTTATTTTATGGAATCAAATAAAATTTTCTGAATATTAAATGTAAATAAATAGAAACATGTATTTTTTATACAGCCCTCTTTCTTCTAAGAAGGCTTACAGATATGTTTAATCAAAGTTGGTGAGGGGCAATAAGCTTTGCTATATCAATAATAGCAAAAATATAATTATTAAAACTATTCTAACAAAACTAATTAACCATTAATTTTAATCAGTGTTATAAATAGCCAATATTTTATATTTTAAGAAATAAGTTTTAAATCATTTTTAAAAAGTTTCCTGTAAAAAGGGGGTTTTTAGCATTTATAAATGAAAATTTGTTTTAAAAAGTTACAATTGCACTAACATTTATTTTGAAGAGTTTATTTTAAGTTGTTTTTATTAGTTGTTGACTTATTAATACCATGACTTAGTTAAAAAAGCATTTTTAAAATAAGAGTATTCATGCTAAAAATGAATATTTCAAAAAACAAAAATATGTATACATAAATATATACTGATAAATCATTCATTATTCTAAAAATTTAAAACCGAAAAGCTAACAAGATGAATCAGAATGAATTATGATGAATCAAAATAAGATCTTGCACTTATAAAAAGAAAGCCAGTAAACAATAAGCCATGGTTGGTAAGGAATAAACTGAAGGTCAGAATTTATTACAGAGAACGTGCATGTTAAAACGGTGTGATAGGACATTCTTTTTTAGGGTGGTCTTGGTAAGGTGAGAGATGGTACTTAAAATTTTCGCAATTGCTACAATTTGTTGCGGAATGACTAGTTCTGGTCCTTGTCCTAAGAATACAAACAAATTGAACAGTCAGTTTGTTAAATTAGTAAATAATTAATTAAACTTTGTAAATTAATATTTCATTAATTAAACTATTTTTCTATTTTATTATGTTCAGGAGAATTTTTAAATCTCGTGCATTTTTAAAGTCTCTCCTTTTAAGGTGAGAAGGTGTAAAGGCAAACACTCCCACCACCCCCACACCCCCCCCCATTCTAAAAAAAAGAAAAAATGTGATGTTACTTAAAGGCACATGGCTCTAATCTACTAAATATTTTGATTTTAATTTGTATATGTTTTAATGTCATTTATATAATTTATTACTGTTTAGATCACATAAAACTAGGAAATAAAAATGAGTTAAATACTCTAGCGGAGAAAAATCAAATGATTACGAGTTTAAATTTCATTCAAATTTAAATAAATCGTTTTGATATCAATTGCGCTTTAACGCTAAAAATACCCTTTTAAATAATTTTGAATATTTTGTTTTAAAAAAATCTCAATACAATGATTGTATCTTTCTCAACAGAATAATTGATATAAAAATTAATTTTTTAAACTGTGATAAAATATATTTATTACCGCACAGCTTTTAAATGTTTTTCTGGATATAATATTCTTGAATGTAAAATCTGTGCAGTACGAACCTCAATCTCAAAAAAAAAAAAAAAACCTGTTTGTTCATGTGGCGTCCCGTACGCTATCTCCCATAGTCCCCATTGTCCGGGGAATCTCCCCTATTTCTTTCTTGGAAGAGACACGGCTTTCACGACCTTGACAAATAGCTTGACTAGCTAAAAGCAATTAATTTCCCTTTTTATGTAATGCTGTAAATTTTCCTGATTAATATGAAGATTATATGTTCTCAAAATATAAAAAGTGGCTCCTTTACTTCAAAAACAAAAGAATTTTGGGGCAGGCCAATATTTGATTAAATACCATTATCGTATTTACTACAAAACAAAATAAGTTCATGTCAATATTTAAATAAAAATTATTATTCTGAAGGGGGGGGGGATATTCTTTTTTTTCTGGTTCGCATTTTTACCGTTCGCGTTTTTTCCGTTTGGCGATTTTTTCCGCTTGGCGTTTTTACCGTTCGCGTTTTTTCCGTTTGGCGTTTTTTCCGCTTGGCGTTTTTTCGGTTCGCGTTTTTTCCGTTTGGCGTTTTTTCCGTTCGCGTTTTTTCCGTTCGCAGCCTGGAGGCCTAGGAACCCAGTGGACAAATAGACGTTTTTTGGGAATGACAAACGAAACAATAGAAAGAACTCGGATCGAACTGGTACAAAAACACCTGCATTCATTAACAGCCAACTATGGGGGAGGAGTTCTATGAGGGGAGAGGGGGGTTGCTTTGTGATTGTATAGAGCGAAGGCTTGGAAGAAGGAAGTGCGTATTCATCATCATCACTGACCGCCCTCCCAAGGTTTACTAAGCTATTCTTTTTATGCCCCTAATATCGAAACGTGCCCACTGCATGTTTCGATCCAGATGAGAAAATAATAATTTAAAAAATATAGTAATAAAAATAATAGGATTCTGAAGTTAATGTATTCTAAATACATTTTTTCCCAACTGAAACACAATTTTTCTAAGTGAAGAGCGAGATTTTGCCAACTCGTATAAATTTTGGAAGGAGATACTCCCCCCCCCCTCCCTTAGTGACGTCCATAGAACTAGGATAGGGACGTAGAAGAGAAATGAGTATGGAGATTCCGACCGCAACACGTACGGGAGGACGGACGGAAGGAGGGACAGATTTCCTACTGGTGGGCGTTTTCCGTTTTCCAGATCTCCCTTCGGGTCGCGTATAGACAGCTGTCACGGAGTATGGATTCATTTATCACTAAAGGACTAGAAAAGCGCTCTTCGCCGCCAAAAGTGCATGGGATTAGAGGGACGAAGAAAGAAAATATACATGTATTTTAGACATTTGCGGTTTTATACTTTTTGGATCAAATTAATAGTAGTAGCATGATTATTATTTTTTTTTCTATAGTGATACACTGTGACACATTTCAGATCTTGAGATAAGACTCAATTTCTTTCATAGATTTTTGAGGAAAGGTAAAAATTTGACTGTTTTTTTTTTTTTTTTTTTTTTTTTTTAAATGGAGCATTTCCCTATGCGCAGGAAAAATCAAATTTAAAATGCATGTATACTTATAGTTAAATATTCTTAAAATTGCAAATGAAGTGAAATATATTTTTTACAGAATGAAGGATTTCTTTTAAAAATAAGTACATATCTAGTATTTTTTTTTTTTTTTTTTTTGGTTTCAAATTGTAATTTAAAAGATCATGATTACATATGTATATTAATACATACGATTGTAAACATTTTAAACGTTTTTCTCGTCCAGGTTTAATATGAATCCATTTATATTAACACCAGTTACAACTTGGAAAGTTTCATTAAAATAAGACACATACAGAGAAAATTTGGTTGTTATAGACAATTTATGAAAAATTATTTTTGAGTAAGCACGGTTTAAAGTTACCTTACTGTTTTTTAGCATAAGTTTTCAGTAACCTAAGTTTAATTTGTACTTTTTATCTTTTTTTAAAATAAGAACTCATTTATTTATAACTTAGTTTTTCAGGATTGTATTTGTTAAGGCGCGCTAACTTGAGCAGATTAATTTATCTTACAAATCTGCCTTTTTTTAACATAATTAAGCCATAATTTTTTTAATTTTAATTTTGAAATATTCCACTTTCTTGTTTACGACGCTTTTTAAATTTTAAAAGTTTTCATTAAATAAATTGCACTATACTATATGATTGTAAAACTTATTTTATTTCATTACTAGCGAAGTTACCCGTCCTTGACGGCAAATTTCCAAAATTTCCAAATGCAAATTTCCAAAAAGTAAGAACTTTCGTCAGCATTGTAGGAGTACACAGAATGGATGTAGTATGTTGCCAAAAGTAAAGAAAGCGAAGTTATAATTTTTATGTATGTACATTCATAATCACTTTTAAATATTTTACTGTAAAAAATAATATACAATTGTTTTCAAATGCAGGATCATTTTGCCCGTGGGTGCGCGTAAATTGATCTTTACATTCCTTTCCAAAATTCTGCCCCCCCCCCCTTATTTGGTTGGAGTTTAAAATATTATTAAAGAATGTTTGTCATGCAAAATATTATTACAAAAAAGAAAACAAGCGTTTATTTAACATTCATGAGATTTAATAAAATCTCACTCAACAAAAATCAGCTAATAGCAAGCATAAATCGACGAAATTTGACAACGCATTTTAGAAAACTACAGTTTAGAATAGAGAGAGGGGGGGCGCATTTTAGGTTGTAATTTAAACAATTGCACAAATTGGTGTCAATAAGCACAGAAGTAATTGAGATTTTCAATTGAATAAAAACTGAAAAGACCCACTCTTTTCACCCTTAATCCTTCTATGACTCTCACCCCTTTTTGCAAATCTATAGAAATGTATATGAGAAAACATGACGCATATTATCTGATGAACATGGCTTGGAATACAATTTATTAAACCATATAATATACAGAATTTGTTTTACAAATTGTTATATTTAAAAAAAAAAAAATGTTATCTGTCAGAAATCACGTAAAAGTAATTAGAAACAAATATTTACGCCTTTTTTTTTCTCGTATCTGTACGTGTTTATTATATTATTTTCACATTTTTACAACAAAATTACACACAGAATTGCATACATACATTTCATAATTTATAAAGGACACAATTACATTCATAAATTAAAAGCATCCATAATGTTAAATTCAGTTTTTTATTTCTTCCCGAGAAGTGCCTTTTTACAGTATCATTGGAAAATGTGAAACGGAAATGTGCTGGGATGTAACCAGTGTAACGAATGAAGAGTAATTGCAGATACCAATTTTCTCTTATCTGGTTAACTGCAACCATATTAAACTGATACTGTATTAAACTATCGGTTATACTTCATTCAAATTTGGTACCAGTATTATTTCAGTATTTAGTCTGTTTTATTATGTATACAAAATAAAAGTAATCGAACTATTGCAACATATTAATGATATGAAAGAAAATACAACTGTTTAGTATTTAAATGACCATGTAAGAATTTCAAATGGAGTATCATATATACTTATATCTATGAATTTTGAAGGGGTAAACTGATTTCAAAATTCAGCGATCATTTTAATAATATATCAGCGCACACAAAATGTTATCTATATCCTAATAATTATTGTTCAGGCTTCTCAAGTGGTCGATAAATCCTAAAAGGGATAGTTACACTGATCCCTGACTCACTGATTCATTGACTCTCTAACAACTCCGGTTAACCACTCCAAAATTAAACTTTTACCACCTTGGCTCCAAAAAGATTAAGAAGTTCTAAAGAAAAAAAGATCTACAACATAATACATCTACACAGTTTACTTGAAAATTTTCACGCAAATTAAAATAAAGAAAATAATCTGCGCTACTCTAAAAATCTGAAAATACTTTGTTTCTTTTACATCAACATTAAATTAGCATTTGAAATTTATGCTCGCAAATTACGAGGAGTCAAAATTTCTGAATCACGAAAGAAAGGGGGGTAGCCATACATTTTTTAGCTAAACAGCACAGTGTCGTCAGGCCATTATTCAGAGTAAACTTAACGTTGGTGCTTGTCAAAAGTAGCGATTTTTGTTGATCGCGCCGAAACTAATACAGCTGATTTTCAGTCGGAACATATAAAAGGAAATAACTTTCTTAGTGGAGCAAAGTGAAGATCTCACTTTAAATATAATGAGCAGATGTTCTTTATTTTCGAGGACGCCTTGACTACTGAAAGCAAATATTTAAATACCAAGAACACTATGAATAGTAATTGTTCCTTCAATGAAAACAAAACTGTTTCGTCTATAAAAAAACTTTAAAATAGAATACTGTATTGCACTAGTTTCTGCTTTTATTTGACTTTTAAAAATTAACTAGCTGCCTCAAAATAGAAATTTTGGTCACGTTACTATAAATAAATACTATGATATAAACATTAGGGTGATAAATGCAAAAATATTCTGCAGCATTTTATTTGAGAAATATGTAGTGAAATTTACGATCGAAAATTAAAAAATATGATTGAAATATTTATTATCCTACATAAATATTATCATCGAGCTACGTCATACGCCATTTCACTTTGCATCTTACCTAAATAATCTTTTTTTCTTTCTTTTTTTTCTTTTTTCTTTTCAGCTGGCTCTGCGAACTCAAACGCACGTAATCGCCATCAATCATACCAGCAAGGTTGAAAGCCTTGAAAGCTATTTGCTGAACAAGCTGTCACTCAAACTACGCAAAGAGGCTTTACCGCCAATTAACCCAGTCCTCAACTCGAGGGTGGGGATTACGAATCACATGACCTAGTGGTCGAAGCAAAGCATGGCGATTTCCTATCTAGTCCTTAAAAGATCTATGGTGACGTCTCTGGGCCCAGGGGTGGCTGCAACCCCATTAGCCATCGTCTCGTTACCCCCCTGAATACTTTTATAGCAATACTGAAACTTTTTGCATTATTTTGAGATCAAAGTGTCGAAACTCTGAAATGAGCCCCCCCCCCCCTCCTCCTCCTAATAATGCCAGACCCTGAAAGTACTGGTATGACAACGTGGCAATATAACGTGACCGAATAAATAATGTAAACCATATGTTTTTCATTTGCGTAAGCGAGGACTATTGACACCGGGACCCCCTCCGGGGCTGTCCTTCAATTTGACATCGAATTTTTTCTAACTTTCTTCCTTCGCCTTATTCCCATCATCGCGATCCTTCACTTTGTCAGCTCATGCAAAATTTTACTGTTCTTCCTGCCCCCTGCTTTTAGCTTGTCGTCCGAGGTTGGACTGCCTCCTCTCATGGGCGCCCATAGAAATTTTTTAGGGAGGGGGCAAACTCAAAAAAAAATCTAGAAGAGAGGATATTTGTAACAATTTCAATTTTTATTTAGCTTTGTGATGCACTTTTGATTTCGTAACACATGCACTAAAATCTCTAGGGACAGGACCGCGGCTCTCAGCTGGCGTCCCGGAGTATCTAATTTTCGGCGCACTTTTTAAGTAAGTCAGACTCGTTTATAACGAGCCCTTGTTTAAGAACCCGAATTAAACGAGGAAGACGGAAATGCTTGGCCGGCGTACAATGTTAAGTCTGAAACAAGCTTTTAAAGAGTAAAGCCCGGCCATATCGAGGAATATTTCCGCGATTTATAAAATTTCTATTGTGATTGATTGATTGTGTGATTATGGCAAAGCAAAGTGAATGCGGTCTGCCAAGGGAGTGGGGGGGGGTACTTTGTTAGAAGGACTTAGGAGGTTCTGACTGCGTATTCGGCCCACCACCATAGCGCAGGTGGTTATGCCACTGAAAATGGTAGACGGGCCGAGGTGTGAAGGTCAAGGGTTCGGGTCCCATCGCGCGGCTGTCGATCTAACGGTCTGGAGTTTTGGTAGGTTTTCTTCAGATGTAACGTGAATACGCGTTAGAACCCCTTAGAAAGTTCTCCTACCAAGGCACCTCCCATCCTAGGCAGATACCCCGCGTGCAGGTTTGCCTTCACACACACACAACAACTGACGCGTATTCACGTTACATCTGGAAGAAACCTACCAAAACTCCAGACTGTTAGATCGACAGCCGCGGGATGGAACCCGAACCCAGGACCTTCACACTTCGGCCGCTTCAGTGACATTGATATAACCACTGTGCCATGGTAGAGACAAAGAAAAGAAAATTATTGCCTTCTCCACTTCCCCATTTCAGGTAATAATTTCTTAGAAAAAAATTATTTTAACAATGGTAGTCAGTAAAAATGACGATGAAAACGAAGAATAAGCAACAAAGGGGGATCGCCTGACCATGAGGCAGGTGGGACAGGTCCGACGTTTGATAAACCTTTAAAAAAACACGACAGGCCCCCTCACCACTTGGCGTTTTTAAACCGTTCGCGTTTTTTTCAAGTTTGGCGTTTTTTTTCCGCTTGGCGTTTTTTTCGGTTCGCGTTTTTTTTCCGTTTGGCGTTTTTTTTCCGTTCGCGTGTTTTATCCGTTCGCGTAAAAACGCGAACGGAAAAAGTCGATGAGGTCAAAAAGTCAATGAGGTCGCAGTGAAGTCCCTGCGTGTCTCGCAGGGACTTCACTGCGACCCGTCATTGTGACTTTCCGTGCTATTAGGGTAATCATAGATGACAGCTCTGATAATAAGAATAGTGCTTTGATGGTGCCCTCTAAACATATGGTTCCCCGGGCAGCTGCCCGAGTTGCCAGTACCTTAAACCGGCATTGCTAGGGGGTGCAGGTTCCCTTCTTTGACCATTCTTATGAACGCTCATGCCTCCTCTCCCCCCCCCCCAACCCTATACAAACCCCACACGACATCCACTGATTATTTGACAGTAGGTATCCATGAATGATTGGTTTTGAAGGAGTACTGAGCAATTGTTTCCTTTCTTTAAGCACAGCTCCGTTTTCCAAATTGTCCTCACTTACGAACTGTCCCTGTGACTTGCTGGCGACGTTACAAAATTATGTCACAGACGAACTGTCTGTGACTTTCCTAGCGATGACACGGTGACTTTTTGGCGACGTTACAAATTTTGTCACAGACATGCTCTCTGTGACTTTTTGGCGACGACACCGTGACTTTTTGGCGACGTTGCAAATTTTGTCACAGACGTACTATCTGTGACGTTTTCTGGCGACGACACGGCGACGTTTACAAATTTTTGTCACAGACGAACTGTCTGTGACTTTTTGGCGACGACACGGTGACTTTTTGGTGACGTTACAAATTTTGTCACAGACATGATATCTGTGACTTTTTGGTGACGACACCGTGACTTTTTGGTGACGTTGCAAATTTTGTCACAGACATGATATCTGTGACTTTTTGGTGACGACACCGTGACTTTTTGGTGACGTTGCAAATTTTGTCACAGACGAGAACTATCTGTGACTTTTTGGTGACGGACACGGTGACTTTTTGGTGACGTTGCAAATTTTGTCACAGACGAACTGTCTGTGACTTTTTTGGGCGACGACACGGTGACTTTTTGGCGACGTTACAAATTTCGTCACAGACATGCTCTATGTGACTTTTTGGGCGACGACACGGTGACTTTATGGCGACGTTGCAAATTTTGTCACAGACGAACTATCTGTGACTTCCTGTGGCGACGACACGGCGACGTTGCAAATTTTGTCACAGACAAACTGTCTGTGACTGTTTGGTGACGGACACAGTGACTTTTTGGCGACGTCAGGGGTGACTTTTTGGTGACGTTACAAATTTTGTCACAAGAACGGAAGTCACGTTGACGTTACAGTGAAGTCACAAGCAGATAGCTGCAGAGATGTCACACTGTGACTTCTATTTGACGTCACATATAAGTCACGTGTGTGACTGCGACGTATGTGACTCGCAGGGACTTCACTGCGACCTCATTGTGACTTTCCGTGCTATTAGGGGAGTTCCATAACTTCCTTGGCTTGTATACACATGATTTAAAGGAAACATTCAAAACGACTGCTCACGATTTTGAAAATCTTTCTAATTTTAAAATTGTTATTATTTCCCTTGATGGTTTTCTCTTAGACAGGTGAAATGTTGGCAGGAGTGAGAGGCTGCTGTCTGTTCTTGTGACTACAAGCATGACTGTTTACTCAGCTACGGTCGAACTAGAAGAATAGTTTCATGATTGACAATTCATTTGTTTGAATTTCAGAAAAAATGCAATTACCTTTTTTACTGACCCAATATTATCACTTGTGTTTGCTATTTCACTTTTCTTCATTTAATATTATCGTCTGCAATGTGCAGTATTCTTATAAGACTTTTGGTGGCATTCTAATTTATTGTCAGATGAAAATTTAGACAGAAAAAATGTGATTTTGGAAGTTTTTTTTTTGAAAGTTTGATAAAGTATGGGGAAGTCCAAAGACCTAATGTTTCCCGATATTAAAAAAAAGGTCAAATTCATGCCGGGAATGTTGAGGATGTTAGTTTTTCAGAAATAGGACGTTGTATTGGAAGACATACATCTACTGCATATAATTCTATACCTGGTAAAAATATTTTATTTGGGGGGATATGGCAGCGGACAGAATAATAAGACGCTTTATAGAATCCCCATCAAACTGTAAAAACCTCCAATTTATTTGATTAAAAATTTGAAATTTTTTTAAATACCGGCTATCATTTTACTGAGTTTTTGAACAAAAGAAACCTAATATACGTTTATTTTACGCAATTTTCAAAAATTTTATATATGGTCCCTTAACTCATGAAAATAACACATTTTATTTAATATAAATTAAACTACTGAACGTAAAAATTTGAAATTTTGCACAGCCATGTAATATTACTTTCTGCATCTATTTCCATCGAAATTTGGCTAGGTCGCTATTAATAATATTTTTGAATATTAATTTAATCATATTCTAAATTCATATTAATATTTTAATCAATAATCAAAAATCATAATATCAGTATGAAAAATCATAATAATATGAATTATGTTTGGGGGTCGTTTAGGTTCTAATAGTACGAATAAAAAATCAGCTTCTTATTATCCATAATTATATGAGATATGAATTAACGTATGAAAAAATATTTTAACATATGAGGAGTGGGATTTTGGAAGCTCATAACTCACCCATTTTTTAGTTCAAAATTATTGAAAATTGGTATCCGGGGCTAAAATGACTAAATTTTGAAATATGATAGTGAAATTTAGGTGTTACTATTGAGAAAAAAAAGTTGATGCGAATTTTAATATGTAGATGGCCCCTTATGCAATTTTTATGCGTAGCAAAATAAAGTGTACGTTCAATCGTAAACGATTGTATCTGTAACTTTGCTGTACGACGAACGACGTCCGAAAAAAGTGTACAAGAGAGCCTTTTTTTTTCCCGCAGCTGTACGTTTCGTTCGTGCGAACGCTGCATGTTATGTAACCCTCGCACTTACCCTCAAAAACTATTGGACGTAGACTGTTGAAATTTCATATTTAGGATTGCTGTAGTACATGTAGTGTTGCACCAAAACCTTTTGGTCCCAATCGACAGGATAGTTTACTCATGCATCAGGAACGGTCCAAAAGATTCGAAATACTTTATCCTCTATGGGCCGAAATTAATCAGATTCGCGATATCTCAAAAACTATTGGTCGTAGAATGTTGAAACATTATATTTAGGATTGTTGTGACATGTAATTGCGAATCTCTCCTTTTTGGTCCCAATCGTCTAGAATAGTTTATCTACAGGACCGGCCCAAAATAATTCGAATTACATTACGTGCTATGGGCCGAAATTAATCAAACTCGCATATGTCAAAAACTATTGGTCGTGGGGATGTTGTAACTTTATATTTAGGAATTTGTTGTATCATCTAGTTGTCCACCGTCCTCTTTCGGTCTCATTTGACTGTATAGTTTATCTACAGGGCTGCCCTAAAGATTCTAAATACATTACGCTCTACGGGCCGCAATTGATTAAAGCTAATTTAGAGATATTTAGTCGTTTCAAACGACTCAGAAGTGATATATGCTGCTAAGAGTTACAAAATGAATTTCTCCACCGAACAAAAAAGTGTCTTTATCATTTATCGTTCTGCTACAGGAACACTCAAAAGATTTCCAGTACATTACGGTCAATGGCAATTTTGGGGGCATTCATCCATTTCGAAGTACAATACCTTCCTACCATATAGTTAGGTAATGGTCCAACCAGGGTCTGCCTCCCTCAAGAATGACGCCAAATCTCGCCAGACTTTTAGTATACGTGTGTATGTATGTATTTACTCTCTCAAATCTCAAAAGCTATTAGTCGTAGAAATGCTGAAATTTTCATATATAAGATTGTAATATCTAGTTGTGGCATCTCGATTTTTGGTTCCAATCTACTGGAGAGGGTTATTTACAGGACCACCCCAAAAGAGTTTCAATACATTAATGTCATGGAAATCTTCAATATGTTGCATCTGTAGTCAGTCATTGTTTGGTCCATGCCCAAAATCTCACCATTTGTCGTCAGCCTTCGGCGAGTTTTGTATAAATATCGCCAAATTCCGCGATTGTCAGTCATTTAGTCTATGCCCAAAATATCGCCATTTGCCATTGTCCTTGGCGAGTTTTGGCGAAATATACGCCAAATTTTGGTGATAGTCAGTAATTATTTGGTCCATCAGACTAAATCGCCATTTGTCGTTGACTTGGCGAGTTTGCTGAAATATCGCCAAACTTGGCGCCAAAAATTGGTTGGTATTTTTGCGATAGCTCTAATACTTTTACCCGTAGAATTTTGAAATTTTGTATTGTAGAACTCTTGTAATATCGAATGCGCATCCCTTTGTTTCCTTGCAATACGCCTGGGTAATTTATTTACTGGGTCAGCCAAATGACTTTAAATACATTAAGGTGTATGGATACATTCGATTCATTGAAAGTCTGTGGTCCATTACTTTTTTGGTTATCCCAAAATCTCGAGCAAACTATCTCAAGCTTGTCGGCTTTCGGGGCGAAATATCGTCAAATTAAGTGTCAGGAGAAATCTTTCAAATTGAACCTAGCGTTGCGATATCGAGATGTTTGGCTACACTGCAAAAAAAAAGTCTGTCAAATTTACAGAAAAAAACTGTCAGCCAGGACGCCAGTTTATTTCCGTATATTTAACAGAAATGTTCTGTAATGTTTTTACAGATTATCCGTTTATTTTACAGAAATCTTCTGTATGTTTTACACAAGTCTTCCGTAATTTTTTACAGATTCTCTGTTTCTTTTACAGAAATCTTCTGTGTGTTTTACAGAATCTTCCGTAATTTTTACAGATTCTCCGTTTATTTTACAGAAATCTTCTGTATGTTTTACAGAAGTCTTTCCGTAATTTTTTTACAGATTCTCCATCTATCTTACAGAAATCTTCTGTGTGTTTTACCAGAAGCCCTCTGTAATTTTTTTACAGATTCTTCATCAATTTAACAGAAATATTTTGTGTGTTTTAACAGAAGTCTTCCGTAATTTTTTACAGAGTCTCTGTTTCTTTTACAGAAAATCTATGCGTTTTTACTGATTTCTTCTGTATTTAAAAGTTTAACAGATTCTCCGTTTATTTTATAGAAAATGTTTTGTAATTTTTTATAGATGTTCAAAAATTGTTTTTGAACTTCTTCAGTCCAAGCCCTTCGACGTAAAGAACACAGGGAACTGAAAAGAGAAAAACAAGCAAGATGTTGCCACAAGGGGCAAAGAAAAGTCGAACAAAACCACGGAGAGGGAGAAAAAAAATTAAAAAAGGGGATAGAAAGGAAAGGAAAGAAGCACAAAAAATACAGAAATAAAAAAGGAATAAAGAAAAATAATAAAAAAGGGAACACACAAGTACAAACACACACACAAAAAAGAGAAAACAGAACAAACAAACAAAAAACAAATAGCACACGATGTTTTTTTTTTTTTTTTTTTTAAAAACCACGAACAGGACAGCACTAATAAATATATAATATAGAATATATATATTATATATTTTTATTTTATTTATATTTTTTTTTTTTAAATAAAAACGAAAAAGAAAGACAGTAACACACGTACAACACATTAAAGAACAGGGGAAAGGGGGGGGGTAGACGAAGAAAGTGAAAAGAACCTTACAACAGCAACTTCCAAGCAGAATGAACGAAAGGAACGGAAGAACCATCGTTCATAAGATGCTTCTTTGCTGGGTAATGGATAAAATCTTTCAAAAAATCAAGATGGGACAAAGACTGAGGAGTGTACAGGATCTTAGCATTAGAAAATTGTAAACGATGATTATAATTCCAATAATCTGAGGCAACAGAAGATTTGGAAATCTCATGTTCAGAAACACATCTCGTATGCTCTTTGAGCCCAAATTTTAGAGCTCTTCCAGTTTGATCAATATACCCCAAGTCACAAGATCCACAAGGAATAAAATAAACACCCCAAGGGTTCTCAGTAGAAATAGGATCTGTGAGAGAAGATAATTTAAGTCTATTAACAGGTTTAAAGATGACTTTGAAACCGAAATTTTTGAGAAGAAATTTTGTAGCACTAGGGTGAAAAGAAAGGTAGTAAAATAGATGGTTTATGATCATTAACAGAAGTAGAGGAAGAATTAGACTTAATAAATTTATGAAGAGCTTTATCAATAATAGAGGGTGCTAAAGCCGCGAGAGACAGCTAAGAATTTTAAGTAATGAATCTCATTTGTAAGAGATAAAGTGTCAGAACAAATTTTGATAGCACGGAACACATAAGTTAAAAAGCAGAACGTTTTTGTTGTTGATATGATTAGGGAAAGCATGAGAAGGTAAAGAGATAGAAAAGGGTTAGCGGAAAACAGAAGTAGAAAAACCGTTGGGAGTCTTAGAAACAAGAACATCTAAAAAGAGTAATGAATTGTTGCACTCCTCTTCTAGAGTGAACTGGATACATGGATCAACAGAATTAACAATCGAAAGTAAATTAGAAACATCACAATTGGAATCCACAAGGACAAAACTATCGTCAACATATCTCACCCAGAGCGAAAAATTACAGACCTTGAAGACCTCATCTTCAAAATAATGCATATAAATATCATATGAAAGAGGTGAGAGAGGATTACCCATAGCAAGACCCTCGGTTTGTTATTAGAAAAAAACCATTAAAAATGAAAGCAGTTTAACACAAAACCTTACTACAGAGACGAACTCCTTAATCTCGACTGAAGAAAAGTGAAACTCACGTAATCGTTTTTCCAAATAGGCAATCGCACCTTGGATAGGAACATTTGTAAATAGAGATTTAACATCAAGAGAGAGCAGTTTCATAATTTCATCTATTGAGACTAAAGAGTTAATGCAAAAACTTTCCCGCTTTTTACACTTATGTGTTTCCTGTGCTAATCAAAATCAGCTCTGATTGTTCTTGCTCGTTAATAATGAAATTAGTTACTTAAAATCCTTAGCTGTTTCTCGTGGTTTTAGCCCCTCTATTATTGATAAAGCTGTTTCTAAATTTAATAAGCCTAATACTTCTACTAATACTATTAATTTTCACAACGAATTAATTGTACTACCTTTCTTTTCACCTTTATGCTACAAAATTTCTAAACTTCTCAAAAATTTCGGTTTCAAAGTCATTTTTAAACCTGTTAATAAACTTAAATTTTCTTCCCTTAAAGATCCTATTCCTACTGAGAACCGTTGGGGTGTTTATTATATTCCTTGTGAATCTTGTGATTTGGGCTATATTGGTCAGACCAGAAGAGCTCTCAAATTTAGGCTCAAAGAGCATGAGAGATATGTCTCTAAGCACGAACTTTCCAAATCTTCTATTGCCTCACATTGTTGGAATTCCAATCATCGATTTCAGTTTTCTAAGGCTAAGATTTTGTGCACTCCTCAGTCTTTGTCCCATCTGGATTTTTTGGAAGGTTTTTCCATTACCCAGCACTTAGATCGTCTTGTGAACGATGGTTCTTCCGTTCCTTTCGTTCATTCTGCTTGGAAGTTGCTGTTGTAAGGTTCTTTTC
>JAWZYV010017233.1:0-34213 GCA_038373885.1 Cheiracanthium punctorium
TTTTTTATCTTGGTAGTAAGTATTCGGTTCGTGGGCCTGACGAGTTTAGCCGATGCTTGCTACACATTGTTTTACCACATCCAATTCCGTTTTCTTTTTCTGATTCACCACTGTCTGGATTTCTATCTGCTGGATGTGTCTGTTCATTCCTGTTTTTACATAAGATTTTAAGTTCATTGTTTTGCTCATCTATCATTCCATGGATATTTAGAATTTTGTATTTGCCAAGTGGCTGCTACGTTGATTCGTAAGTTATGCCTTTTACTTATATATATATATATATATATATATGTGTGTGTGTGTGTGTGTGTGTGTGTGTGTGTGTGTGTGTGTGTGTGTGTGTGTGTGTGTGTGTTGTGCGAGTGTGAAGAATTATGTTTTGTATGACAAAAAAAATTCCTCATTGGGGGGGGGGGGTAACCTCCCCCCTGTAGCTACGCCACTGATATATTCATATATATATATAAATAATAAATACATTATTTTATGGACAATGCATTACTTTATATATACAATTAATTGCCGATGCTTAAAAAGGTCTAAGTATACGCACATAATATATAATAAATACATTTGTAATAATAATTGTTCATTTCAATTACAAAAAAGAAAAAAAAAAAAACGAACAGATCGCACGATTAATAAATAGCCATGTAACGCGGTTCACCCCACAATTCGCCGATTGCGAATTCGCCGACTTTTTCCCCAATCGGAAAATTCCCCATAAAGGGAAAAAATATTCTTGTCCCACAAGAAAAGTTGTCCCCTACAATTCGCCGACATGGTGTTGAAAAATAAAACAATATTAAGACAGTAAAAAATATGAAAGCTCACTTGTTGATCCAACTTAGGGGATGTCAAAGTAGGGAGATTTTATCGGAATTTATTAAAAACTGTAGGATCTTGTGTTTCATTATGAATTACTGCACTAGAGTGCTGTTAATTTTTCTCTTGTCTTCCGCATTAATTTCTGTTTTTCTATCAGTATCTCTAACTTTGGCATTAACTACGCTATCGATTTTACGCATACGTCGCCAAAGAATGAAAAATCGTCATGGGCGGCAAATATCCAAGCTTTTCTAAGATATGAAACAGTTTATAAAAGAAATAAATGTGCAGCTTTAGTAGTAGCCACTCCTTGTAGACTTTTCAGATTTTGGCCACGGTAATTAGGCAAATCCTAGCAATTCAAAGTAATGGAGTTGTCCATATGCCTGTGCTTTTCTAGCAATCATAAAGACGTAAGGAAAAATCCACCCTTCTCCAAGAAAAATCTTGGAAAAATCCAAGTCGCCAAGCGGTGACAAATACTAAATCTAATATCAGGATAGCAACAGATCGAGCAATTGAAAAATTATAAAAGCATTAGCACTCGAGTGCGTATATGAAATCTGAAAGAATGTCAGATTTTTTAAAAAATTATTTATCAATATCTTTTAAAGTAATTCGAAATTTAAGTTAGCGTAATGGCTTCTCCGGAATTTTCAGAACCCCTGTGTACCTTTGTTCAAACCCAACTCCGAAACGAAAAGTGATACGGTTAGAGAAAAGAGAATTATTAGCACTATAGTGCTAAGAACTCTCAAACTCATTTAACCACCCAGCAAACACAGAGCAGTCGGGGAGCGATCGGCCGACTGTCGTTTGTCGGCACTGGGGGAAACGGGCCGACGCCAGCTGACGTACCGGTGCCGTATCTTTTTTGGTCGTTCGGGCGTTAGTCGCCCGACAGGCAGGACCGTAGTCGGTCCGCTGTCGGCAAAACTGACAGATGTGTCGGCACGATAGTATGCCGATCGCACACCGATTACTATACGTATGAACGCCGAATACGGTCCGGTATCGGCACAAAAAATTTTGCCGAAAAAAAAAGGGGGCAGGGGGAATCCTTTTATCCCTATTTATTTCTAAATATGGATAAAAGGATTCCCCCTCCCCCTTAACTTTATTTTTAATTATTTCATCAGAATCATTTGATATTTTTATATTCATGTCTGTAATATTTTTTTTATTCAAATAAAGAAAATTTATGTATCGATAGACTGATTAAAAAAAGAAAAAAAAAAAAAAAGCAACTTTCATTTTCCTGTTTTACAAACTAACTTTTTCTTTAAATTACATCCCAAGCCCTTTTGAATAAGAATTTCCCCTTAGAAAGTAAAATCTGGTAAACACTTACTTTTATAGTACTGTAAACTGTGACTATCATTAAGTTACTTTTTTTTTTCCAAATATCAAACATAAATTGCTGATATTCTTAATGTTTTTGAATTTTTTTTAATACATAATGAAGTTGTAATAATACCTCCTTGTAATACCAAGGCGTTGTATAACACAAATTAAATTAGTGAAGATGCTTGTGTCGACCCAGAACCTCCCAGAATTTATCCTATTATCCAGCTATTTATCCCAGAACATCCAACACTAAAATAATGTTTTTTGCAATTTCTTGGAGGAGCTATATATGTTTGCATTCTGCTTCTTAGAAGTTGTAGCATTTTCACAATTCATTAGAAGGCGCTATGTATTTCTTTTATATATAAGCTTTTTTTATAATCATTATTAAATGTGGTTTCTTTTTATAGGAATGTACACAATTGTTAATTAATTAGTAATAAATTTAAGACTTGTAGAGGAAAAAAAAACACTGTGTGCTGTTAGCATCAAATAATTTACTTCGAAACATTTGTGTGTTCTTAGTATCAAATTTATGCACATACGAAAAGCTCTGTATTTGTTTCAATATTTAATGATTCGTAACAAAATTATGAATTGCACATCATAAAGAGCTTTGAAGTAATTTTTTAATGAACCTTTTACATAGCACATAGGTGTAAGTTCGGTAGTTGGAAAAACCTTCTTTTTAAAAATTATTTTTACCTCTTTTCTCGTAAAAAAGTTTTCATATTAATATTTTAAGTAATGCTAATCTTCCACTCTTCTTAATTATATATGTCTTAAACATAGAATTTCATTAAATAAAGTAAATATATTTTGCTTAAAAGCACTAGTACAAAAATTCTAGAGATTATTTTTCCCTATCTTTGCACTTATGTTAATTATCACAACTTCTACTTCTGTATGGCCTATTGTACAAATTTCTTTGATTAAACTGAAACTTTATATATATGTATATATATATATATATATATATATATACATATAAATCCCAGCTTTGTTCTCTGAAATAAGTATGACTAAAACCTTTTAATTTCTTTTAAAGCTATATAGTTAAAACCTTGTTAAAACAATTCCAAGTTGTGACCAAGCTCTTTCAAGGGTACTTAAATCACTTAATTTGCATCTTTTGAAGTCCTACCCTTCATTAACAGGGTTCATACTCATTTTTCAAAATGAAATTCCCTGAGTTTTCCAGGTGATTTTTCAAGAATTTCCAGGTTATCGCAAAAAAATAAACATAAGATAAAGACTAAATACTTTTTATTTATATGCCCCATTCTAAGGTAATGAAATTATGATAGCACTATGGTAATCAAAATTATACTTCCCCTCAGTTATCGCATAATCAATGGATTACATTTATATCAAACATGGTTTTAAATTCAATTTCACCTATAAAATATCAGAAATTATGCAACAGCTTTACAGAAGTAAAAAGAATTTTTGGGACCACTTCACTGATTGATAGTTTCAAGACATGTTTTTTATACTATTGCCAGTACACAAGGCTATTGGTAAAAATTGCCCCATATGCTTTAGAACTAAGTAAATTCCACCAATCCTATGCATAAACAATGAAATATTTAACACTAATAGGAACACACATTCTACATTGTAACCTAGCAAATATCAGCAGAGTTTGTATATACTTGATAATATTACACAATCTAACTTTGTGCACAGTACACAACACAACAGCCCCTCCAACTCAAATGAGAAAAGGGGGCAATCACAAATGCTCAGAACTGCAGAGACAAAATGAGAAGCAAGTGTGCTATTCGTCCTAAGCAGTCTTAAGTGACAGATGATTAATCTTGTATAATCCATTTCCAATTGCATGAATGCTTCATTAGCGAAGTAGTTGACCCTTGAATAGGGTGAAAGCCATAAAAATAAAGAGAAGGGGTAAATTTTCTTAAAATTCCAGGGTTGAAGCTGGATTTTCCAGGTTTTTAAAGCAAAATTACATTTTTCCATGAGATTTCCCTGAGTTTTAAGAGCTAATTTTCAATTCCCTGAGTTTTCCCGGTTTCCCTGAGGGCGTAACCCTGATTAAAATTTTAAATTATACTTAGATGAAATAAGGATAAAATTCCTTTTCATAAATAGTGGTACTAAAATATATAAAAGAAATTGAAAAGGTAGTAGCTAGGCATATTTTATTTATTGAAACAAATACCACTTAAAAGATCAAAGTAGATCACGTGACATGAAAATTTACTTTTCTCAAAACAAAGCCTGAATGATTGAATTTCATCACTAGGCCAGTGGGAGAGAAAAACAGGTTAAGTGGAATCACAATTTTCGCTCTTATATCCTCACCTGTTTTTTTTTTTTTTTTTTTTTTTTTTTTTTTTTTAATGCCAGGAATGTTGATTTGCAAATAAAGTTTTCTTAGCCTGTCTTTTGCCACACTTTAATTATGAATGTTGTACTTGTAAAAAAAAAAAAAAAAAAAAAAAAAACCACGGCAGATTTTGAAATGTGACGAAACCCATGTTAGAAAAAGAAGCTTCATTACCTATTTTCAAATTTTAATAAAGCTTTTTAAGCCAGGGTTAGCAAGTTTTTGACGGTTTTAACCATGGTTTAAACTGTCACGTCTAAAACCTTTTGTCAAAAACTGTCAAAAAACTGAAATATTGCACTTTAAAATATATGCAAATTACATACATTAATTTACTTTAATACAATTACAAATATTGATCGATTGTTATTGATTATTGATATTAATCTACTAAAAATATTGACTGTAGTAAAAATACTAATTGATTTCTTCAAAATTGCACGCATTGTGAAATATTATAATATTAACTTTTAAGAAATATTGTAAACATCTTTTATACATTTTTTTTTTTAAATCAAGCATGTTGTCTAGAAACAGAAAAGAGAGTGGAAAAGTAATTTTATTACTTATCTAATATGTTTAAAACATTATTCTTGCTGTTATAACATTAAAATTCTAAATTATCTATCTGCATCAAAAATTAAGACTGTCTTTAAAATTTTCCATGGCTTGTAAGTTTCTCCACATGTAAAATACCAATACCATTTTGTGATAAATTTCAATGCTGCATCACATTTAATACATTGGTTACATTCAATAAATTGGCAATCTATATTGAATGAGGTTCTATTGTGAATGGGAAACTTTTAGAGTACTGATAATTAAAGATGTTAAGCTTTATTTCATTTTATTTAAATGACTGAAATTTTTATATTATATATAAAAAAATATATAATAAGTTATTTGTTTTTGCTTAAAACCCTTTCAATTTAGGTATTTAGATTAAATCAAAATAAGTTTAATATTTGCTTCTACAGGAAATGTTTAGCCATACTCAGTTTGAAAATTTTGAAGGACTGTTGAACATTATTTATATATTAACTCTCCCTCCAAATTATATGTATATATACTACTAAATAAATTAAATTTTAAAATTTTTATCCTATAAATGGTATTTATTTATTTATACAAAGAAATGCACACTACAGGCAATTATTAATGAGCCCAATAATTGTCATTTTTAATATAATGATTATTTTTCAATATAATTAACTTTAATTATGTATTTACTTTAATGCAAAATGAAAATGTACTGCACAATCAGTTTACACATTGTTCTATGGATTAGTTTTTGACGGTTTAAACCAGTTTTCGACTGTTTAAATCAGTTTTTGATGCTTGTCATGTCAAAAACTATTTTTTGACGTCAAAAACCCAACCCTGTTTTCAGCACATAGTAATACCAAAGAGATATATATTAGCTTACCACATGTGAAAAGAAGAATACACTCTCCTTACAGTATCTTTGTGGTCTTTGCCACCAAGGCAGCCACACCTTCTAACCTAAAATATAATGAGAGATTATCAAAAAATTAGTAAAAGAAAATACAAACTAGGAATGCACCGAATATTCGGTTGGTATTCGGTATACTGCCTATTCGGCAGACAAACCGAATATTCGGTTCGGACGAATACTTAAATAATAGGCAACCGAATAGTAAACAAATTTTAAGTATTCACCAATCGGTAAACAAATACATATTTTTTATATGATGAATGAAAGTTATTGTATATTACTATCAGGGTGAGAAATTAGGAGCAAAAATCTAGGCGTCAATGGCACCTAACTTTTTTTTCCCGGTTGCCAAACTGTCTCGTTCAGGTGCAGTTTCGAAAACCTTTGTTTGTTTATATGTATAAACTGTAAACAGGTAGGCTTAATGATTATGTACAGTAATAATTAAAATCAGGACTATTAAAATTAAGATAGTAATAAATAGTAAGTAAATATAAAATCATTTTTTATAGCTTTCCACCTATGAATCCAGAATAAATTATTATGATACATTTTACAAGAACATGGTCTTTAGTTTTAGTTTAGAAGTATTTTATAAATTGTTGCTATATAACTACAATGCCTATGGTAGATACACTTACTTTAAATACGTGTACTAGCTTCAAAATGTCACCTGATCAACCACCACTGTAGGCAAACAGGTAGTACATGTTAAAATTGTGGAAATATGTATTTGTATTCTCAGTGGGTTGAACTGAAGTTGGGAGAGGGTCTGTGAAAGCTTTTAATGTCACCAAGAAGGATTTATTGTTTTACATAGCTCTTTTATCTTACTAAAAATTATTTTTAATTAAATTACTTAAAACATATTTTAATACAAACTGAAATTTATCTTAATTATTAAAATTTTTATATTTAAATAAAAAGCTTTTTTTTTTATTTTCAAATAACTAATCCAATTTAAGTTTTTTTAATTTACATTATCTCATAAAGGAGTTTTATTTTAAAAAGATAAATTTTATTAAATCATCAAATAAAATTTTTATTCAAATAACATTTTTATTTGAATTATCGTAATTTTGGCCGGAAGTCCGAAATTTAGATTTTCCCAAAATCCAGACGTTTTGTTAATGTCATCCCCCCCCCACACACACACACACAAATAAATAAATAAATAAATCTTCTTTCGTTTTTTCACGAAATTGCATTAATTATTTGTAGTCAATCCATGTAGTATTGTTTTCAGTCACGAACTGCTGCACTTAACCAGCCGTTATTGCGGCGCTGCAAATAAAATCCAAGATGGCGTTCAGGCCGTAAACCTGTACTCTCCCGCGGTAAATAATAATATTTAATTAATGAATATTAACTAATCCAAATAACTTTTACACTGCCTCATTTAAAAGGATCTCGAGTATTCATCAATATTGATATCAAGTATTATCATCGCATTTTCCCACACCGCCGTACCAAGCACATACCCAGGGGGGTGGTCCAAGGGGTCCGGACCCCTTCCGAAATTTCAATTTTTGTTAGCAAAATAACAATGATGAAGTCTCTTTATGGAAAATTCTCCCTATTTCACTCTTTGGACCCCCTCCGAAATTTTTGGACCTTTCCCGAAGTTTTTTTCTGAGTACGTCCCTGCGCCGTGTCATACGAGCCGAGCTACCGCTAAAATACATTTGCAGAAAGAATCCAATATGGCGAATGCGAACTCGTAGTTTCTTCCGATCAACTTCATTAATATACATGGAGTTAAAGAATTATGGCTAAATTTCTTTAAGTTCCTCTATTTGTTTACGTTTTTAAAAAGTGCGATTTAAATGATTACACATCCGCGGAAGACAAGAAAGTGGTCTTCCGCGCGTTTTTCAACCATAGAAGACTGTCTGCAGAGGATCGTTCTCTTTCTGCCACGGAGCGGTGCTTACGAAAGCAAAGGTTTTTTTTTTCACGGAAATTTACATTTATGTTTTTTCAGCACATTTTGAAAAATAGTTGTCTAGACAATAAAGAAAGTCCCCAGAATTCGCAAAATATTCGTTTCTTGCGGTATTTTTGTTTAAAAAGTCGCCGGAGTCGTCTGATGCCAAAATAGTCGCTTTTTAGTCGCCTGTCTCGGGCAAAATGTTAGGCGTCAAAAATGACGACTGGTTCTTAAATCTCGGTCGTCGAAACAAAAATTACAGTTACAAGTTCAACTATACGACTAACGAGCATACGACTAACGACAGCTAATTTCGCGCCCTGATTACTATAGTACTAAATTGGTTCAAGTTGGTACTTACAAATATCACATAAGCATTAGAAATCCTTAGAAAGTCCTCCTGCCGAGGCACCCCTCATCCTTTGCTGATAGCCCTAACGTAGCGTTCCACATTCGCACAAAAACTAATATCACAATGAAATTAGTTTTAATGTAAGAGAAAACACTCAGATTTTAAATTTGAGTTTCGTTGCTTTTCAATTTTTCTTAAATCTTATGACACATACAGTGGCATCCCGTGGTCAAAAATGTTAGTGCAGCCGGAGACATATGACCCCCCCCCCCTCCGGACAGGAATGGAAAATCTTTGTTACTGAATTCGAAAGCTGGCAGATTAAGCCCTCACCCAGGATTAAAAAAAAAAAATTACATAAAAAATGTAAGAGATCCTATTTTACTTCCATAAAATGGACATAAATTACAACCAGTCCCTCCTATCCTCACAATTGCATTAATCCGTGTCTGATTCTGAAGTTTTTTTTTCTTTTCTTAAGTCAAATCAATCCTCTTTTCTTTTAAACTTGCGAATCAGTCAGTGATGTCCTCATAAAAAGGCGTTGTTTTAATTCCGATATCATTAATTTTAAAAGCTCTTTAAATTTCCCCTTGTTTAAAGAATTTTCTCCCTCGCAATGTCCTCTAAATGCCAGTTCTTGCTTACTTAAAAAAGAATACTGCTATGGGTAATTGCATGAAGCGTCTATTCAGGCTTACCTTCTTGATAAATTCAGCAATATAAAGTAGAGAGTTTTCCTTTAATTTGTCAGCAATTTAGCTCCCACTATTTATCAACTCCTTAAATTTTAAAGAATTTTTTAAATGTTCGATTGAGCTTTCATGTATTTTACATGCTCATGTGATGGTGGTTAATCCATCATATCCAGTACCATTCCAAACGCTCTTTTTTATCTCAACGATTAAACACGGCCAACAAAACATTTTTTGCAAGTAAAAACTGCCATATAGCCACGAGAATAGTGCATATCATGATGAATGGAAGCAGGGGCGGCCCTAGGGCCGGACAAACCGGACCCCTGTCCGGGGCGGCAAATTTTAGAGGCGGCATTTTGGCTCGAATTTGAAAAATACATTTTGTATTAGCAAACGAATTGTTAAAAAATATTCCGAAGAATTTCATACTATATAACTTTACTAGCTCATGTACCCATCCGTCATTGATGGGTTTTTACTAACCGCGAGAATTTCGTTTGCATTGTAGGAGTAAAAAAAAATGAAATTAGCATACTGGCAGAAATATAGAAAGCAAAGTTATAACTCTTGTGTATTGTTTAAAGATTACAGGTTAAAAAGTAACAAGACAAACTGTCAATAACTGAGACAAACTGTCAATAGAGAAAATAGTTTACATTCAAAATTAACGTTTTCTTTTAGTGGATGAGCTTCCTACATAAAAGTCATTTAAAGGTACAAAAGAAGATGCTAGTAATGAATATTAAACTGAAAAGAGAATACCTGGAAAATACTTTGTAATAGCAAGTAGCCTATATTTAACACTGCAACATCTGATTGAATTATACTTTATTGATTTTACTTGATGCGCTTAGAACTTTATCAAAGTTTACATCATACCTCAAAAATAATACAAATTTGTAGCAAATTAAAAACCTATAATTTTAATTTACTAACCGCCTACTTTTAAAAAAAAAATTCATTTCATTCCCTTTTGTCTGACCACTAGGTGTTTTCAGGAAGTTGTCATACAAAATTTTCTCAAAATAATATATATATATATATATATATATATTTAATTGGGACGAATTCAAACAATGTTATTTCACTGAATCTCCTCGTCAGTAACTGAATTTTGTTCTATTAACTTTAGAAATTTTAATATTATTCCTGTAAATTTTTGCACAATTTTCTCAAAATTAAAAAAAATAATAGTAATTTAAAAAAAGAAATCGACGTAATTTGTTTAAGTCGAACAGCCACCTATTGTATTACCTCCAGACGCCTTAAAGTGACGCCCCCCTCTCTCCCCGCCCCCTAAAAAAGAAAAAATACAATGCAACTTTTACAAACCCTTTCAATTTATTCAAATCTTCCATGATGCTTTGAAAAAATTTCGATGCTTTGTTACCCATCACATGACTTAATTTCATTCTGTTCTCTTAATCCGTTTTTGATGGATGCCAGAACAAAATCTCAAAGTCTATGAATTATTTAAAACAATTTTGGTATCTATTGTTTCAATTAACTTACCATTCAATATAATTCCAAATTTCATTCTATTCCATTGGGCCATTTTTTAACAAAGGGCAAACATACATTTACACACAGTTTTCAAACAACAGTTTTAAATCTCAAAACTTTTAAACGAATTAGAAACATTTTAGCACCTGCAGTTTAAATTAAGTTGCCACTTTTGGTGTTGTTATAAAATTAATTTCATTCGCTTCAGTTGTTTATACATGATGTGCAGACAAATATTTACTCATTTTGCATAGATTTTTCACAAGGTTTCCAGTTGGATTCAAATTACACTTTGTTAATGAAATTCAACAAGCCAAATACTATCCCACATTTCTAGATTGCATTCCTGATGCCAAAAAAATCGAACAAATCGAATTCTTGGTAAGGTATAAAGTTATTGACAAATCTAATTCCAATGAGGCTACCATTAAAATTGATGAGAGAATTTCATCAATTTGTAAGTTTTTGTTTCAGTGATTTGGCTTCAGGATTATTCAACTCTCTCAAACTGTTCATGTTCCTATGTTCTATTATTATTTGGTATAAAATCTTCAATTCCGTGAATCCATTAAGAAAGCTATGGCAGTCAAAAGACAACGATTTACCACCTGCTCTAGAACTCTTAAGAAACTGTAAAGATTTTTTTTAAAGGAGCTTCGATTGGATGTGATTTTAAATGAAAAGTTCTGTTATGCAAGAGAACTGACCGACGACATAGTATTCTGGCTAACACTGAGTTTACGCAGCCCCGTAACATATTAATTTTGATTGCGAAGCACGAGATGATCTGGTGAAAAATCCTAAATTAAAATTCAAAATAGTTATATTTTTTACAGTAAACAAAACGATTCCTTAGAATGCAGATTTAATTTAATAAGTACGCAATGTAATTATTTAAAATTTTTCCATGGCATATATGAGTTAAAAGATACTCCTAAAAAGTGCTAATTAAACATTGTAACACAGTGTAACAGTGTTAACACTGTGTAAAGTGTAAACAATTGGAGTTAATGCTGACCGATGGAGAATCAGGGAATATAAACGCTCTTGATCTAGTAAATGAAATAGTGTTACGGCCTTATTAGGCAAAAAGGAAAGCCCAATTGAAATTTTAAAGCTAATTTCAACTCTTGATTTTACACGCACATCTTGCTATTGCTTCGAGAATTTCGCTTTCTTTGCCGATAATTGTGGCAAGTGCAGAGAAGAGTTTCTCAAAATTAAAGTTAACTAAAAATTTCTTCTGTTCCACAACTCTACCAGATGCGTTAAATAACTTAACTACACTGGCTATAGAACATGAATTAGTTGAAAAATTGATTTAAGAGAAAAAGTCAGGAATTTTGCGAAATTAAAAGTAAAAAAAAGAACTCTTGATTTTTCTCTCTTCTTTTGGTTTTTAGCTTAATGTATGGTTTTTTAATAAATATGGTTTATTCTTATGCTGTGTTATGTTTAAAGAGCTACTCCAGTTTTATAGGCATGAAAACAGAATCTGTAAACAATTTATTTCTTTTAATAGTAATTTTACTGGGGGGGGGGGGCGGCATTTTATATTTTTGTCCGGGGCGGCAAAACTGTTAGGGCCGGCCCTGATGGAAGCTACGACCATGCTGAGACGAACCTGTGTTTTTCTTATGAATGGACAATTTTGGTGTCGGTCTATTTTCTTTTAGTGGTTGTCGTTTATCAACTTCTTTCCATATGTTAAACGGAGTTTCAAGCAAGACGCAAACTGGATAATAACGGGGCTCCATGTTTCAAAAGAGGTTAAATCATAGATTCCAATAACACATGGACACAGTAACAAATAAAGCTAAAAGCTTTCAACCTTCCCAGGCAAAAAAAACCCCTATTATTTCCGTAAGAATTTGCTAGAACAGCAGTGCTCAACCTTTTAATGCCATGCCTCCCCCAACAAAGGCTAACTTACAGTGGCGCTCCCACCCCCTCACATTTTTCAGCATACATTGAGTTTTTAAATCTTTAATAATGAACAGTTTAAGCGAAAATGGATATATTTTTGAGTAAAAATGAGAATAAATAAGATGATTTTTTAAAAACATGCATCACAACTTCCTCTTCAGTTTTTCTCGCCCCCCCCCCTCCCTGCAAACGTTCTGCGGAGGGCACACCCCCCTCAGGTTGAGAAACACTGCGCTAGAACATATATTCTCTCCCTCACTTCTCGTCCGAGCCAATCAGTAGAATTCACAAGTGCAGACGTAGTCAGAAAACTTTTCTTCAGCTGAATCTTGGCTACATACCCCCTTCCTATCCTATGCCGGAGAAACTGCTTACATAGTCGTTACCATGGCAATAGTGCTGCCAATTTCTTTATCAGCTCTGAGGGCTGTACCAACGACTTTTGCAGTTGAATTGTGGGAAGATTAAAGGGCTTTTTTTTTCTGATTGAGCGATCCAGCAGCTACTAAATTTTTTTTTTTGAGATTTTTAAAAAAATGTACCATAGGAATTCCATAATTCTAATCTGAATTTAAGAAAATTTATAGAATAAATTATTTTAATGTATGTGCTGATAATTTCAAGTGTAGCCTGGCAGTACTTGCTGTATCCCACGAGCCGCCACTGACATATTACATTAACCTTGCTATTACTAACTGATTTAAATTTGAAACAGAAAACAGGAAAAAAAACTCATAACATTAAGTGTTCATAAATATGTAAAGTCAATTAACTGCTAATTTTTTTAATAAAACATGCCGGTAAAAAAATTACCAGCATTTCATTAATATGTAAAAAAGTTATTAATAACATATAAAGGAAACACTTGGATATTAAATTTTAAAGCATTTTAATTTTTTAAGTTTAACACCATATGACATATTGTTTAAGAAAAAACTAATTAAATTAATCATTGCAATCAAAGTTTAACAACGGTTAATAAGTTTAATAATACAATTTAATAATACCTGAAATATGCAGGTACTCTTACTTAAATAAGGGCTAATAAACTACTATTTCTTATTCCCTATAAAAGTTTTTGATCTTTCATAAAAGTTTTCCAGAGGGCAGTCACATTGAACTGACTTTTGTATCTTGTCAACTCTTTTTAGAAAACAGAAGAGAAAATACTTCATTGAAAAAGTAATGTTTAAGCCCTCATATTTCATACAATTGTGTGAATGTGAACCCTGTAAATGAATTCAAGAAATAAAAAAACTTCAAATAACTTTCTAATCTGATAAAATCTTGCATGGTTGGTAAATTTGTCACAACAGCTTCTTTTGGTGTTGTTAATGGTTTTTCCGCAAGTATGTTACTCACACTTGAAGCGTAGGAGTCCATATCACTGCAATATTTCACCAAGGTAAATGCCAGAAGCATGAAATTATTGATGGTTTCGAATATGATTGGCAACAGTTAGCCGAAAAATAATTTGGGAGAAACAATTGCCGGGATAATATGTAAATACCCTAATTTTCTCAACATGTTCCACAGCGTATCATCCAATAAAGTATTTTTATAATCATTTTATGAATGGAAATGTCACCAGTTATTCTTTTTGTACATTTTGCGAAGTCGGCCACCATCGAGTATTATAATGACACCCAAAATTTTTAGTAACCCTATCCTAAATAAATTTAATGACTAATACCGTTAAAATAAAGAAACTTGATTTTCGTTGAAATGAGGCCAATAATTTGGCCAACACTGCACTAATCATAGAGAAAAATAAGGTATAGGGCAGCGAAGCTGGCCGCCTTGGTAGCTAGTTGGTTTAAATTATACATCAGCCTCATAAGTCGTTTTTTTCATTAAATTTCTATTGTAACGGCGGATATAAATTGCTATGTTTTGCTTCTATTATATCACATTGATTTAAAGTTAACACATAATTTCAATTTATATTTTACTAAAAAAGTGCTTTATTATTAACTAAAAAAATGATTTCAGATTGAAACAATTTTTATTTTTTTAAATCAAGAACAGAGGATACACAAAGTTAATGGCCTATTTGATTTCAGAAAGAAAAATGCTCAAATTCTTAAAAATTAAGATGCTTAACTGTTATTCTAATCCTTTGTTATGAGGAGACAGAACTGTCATTTTGGAGAAATTCATGTAGTTAATTGCATTTTGAACAGAGAATACAAGAAATACCCTCTCAAGTCCTACTGGTTGCCTCATCGTGGCGAGAGGGTGCCCCTGGGCGGAATGGGCGATGTACGTCGGGAGAATATTCTCCCGGTAGGGCCACCCTAGGCGTGAAGGCCATTCCATTATGCTCAGCTAAAATCAGTAGGGGCCCGTTCGAGAATTCATCGGTTGGTTATGCACCGGTGCTACCGGTTGCGGTCATTCTTCGGTTAAGTGACGTCACGGTTGTCAACCGGTTTCGGTAATCCTCACCACATCGGATTCTAAGCCGAGAAAACAAAAATAAACGCTGGCAACACTATGATAATAACCGGAATAACCCACCTCGCTAGCAGGGTCATTCTGGTTGCGCTCTGGTCACGCTGAGCAGACAACCGCTACATGACCGAAACGTTTTCGAACGCGGTTACTTCTAGAGCTCCGCCCCACGCTCCGCCTTTTCGAACGCTCTGGTCGTGCACCGGTGTTACCGGTGCACAACCGATGAATTCTCGAACGCGCCCTAGGTGAATGGAGCCAAGACAGTCTTCAACCTTTTGGTGCTCCGGTCTTTTGACTAACTGAAGCTGCGCATTACCTCCCCATGAACCCGTTGACTCTTTATTCTGAAGCTGCATCGCCCGTCGAATTGCCCTTGCCCTCGAGTGTGATAGAGGTTCCTCAACTGCACTAACAAGACTTGCCAGTGGGCACATTAAGTGCCTCTCGTTTTCTGGGGGGAAAAAGAAGTACGACTCCTGCTCAAAGTGCGGCGTACAAGAGGCTTCGCCCCGGCACATTTTGGATTGTTTGGGTCTCTCTAGGGAGGACATCTATGCAACTCCCCTTCTTGTGCTGGACTTTTTAAGAGTCAATGGAATTCTGGATCTTGTCTGACTCCGTCAGACTTTGGAGGATAAGAAAGAAGAAGAAGAGAGAAAAACTGTGACAGTAATTCAAAGGATAATTAATGCTGATATTTTTATTTCTTTTGTAATAGAATTCATTTAAGCTGTAAAAAAACATCCAGTAACTGAAATTACTCTATCGAATCTACATCCCTTTTTGTACGGTCAAACCTGTCTATCTGAAATTTCTAAACTTCCTTACATTTACAATCAAATTTAAATGTATTTTCCATGTCTGTCTCAAAAATATTTTCTTCAATAACTCTATATCTCAAATTTTAGCTGTGTCAATTACAAAAAATAGTGCTTTAAGAGTAAATTTTTCGGGACAATAGATAAAATTCTCAGGTAAATTTTGCTATAAAGAATTGACAGTTCTTGTTAACATTAGAAAGCTAGCAGAAACAAAGGAAGTTAGACATCAAAGGTAATTGAAAGATTTATTTTGGATTGTTAAGGGTTACATACACATATTTGTATTTTTAAAAGCATTACGGATATATGTAAAATAAATCTGCAATCATACCGAAATATTTTTTTACAGAAAGAGGAAATTAAACGTTTTTAACTGAGAGCATTTAAAGCCTCTATCTTGAATTTTTTTCCTTTCCCATTTGATTTGAGATAGACAGGGTCAACTGTAATTAACAAATTAAGTGAACAAGTAAAACTAGAAAAATATGTATACATCCATTAATTGAAAAAAGGCAAAATTCCCAGTTTTTATTGAGTATATTTTAAAATGTCTTAAACTATCTTACAAGAATATTTTAAAACAATTATTTCTAAAACAATCAACCATCCCTTGGATCCCACACTTCGGATTTCAATTAATGTGCAATACAAATAAAGTAGATTAAAGACATTAAAATGCAATGTATATATAGATTCTAAGGACATGCTATTAAGTTTATTAAGCATTTCACGAAGCCCAAAGTTATAATACTGCCCATCTCCCATGCTAACTAAATCTATGCTTCTAGGTGTGTGTAATAATGTCCTTGCATCTGCTGGCAAGTTAGGAAACCAATGTACCCTTCAGTAAACTTGTTAATGCACTCTGAGGCAAAATTTTGAAGCTTAAAAACCACTGCCGCAAAAACTCGTGAATATTAACTTCCGGTTCAGAATCTGAACCAGAAAAGCTGCTTTCGCTAACTACACGATTTTCATCGGAAGAATCTGAAACAGTAGGATAAAAATTATCAGTACTGAATTCATCAGAAGACTCTGAAACAGTAGGCGAAAATGTATCATTACACAATTCATCAGATCCTAAAACTGTTTTATGACCTAATAATTCATTATTCTAAGTAAGAGATTTCAACATTAATCTTTCTGAAATGTCTGCTGTTTTCGCAGATATTCTAATATCTTTTACACGCGATTTTATTCTAGATTTAACCAGTCGCCGTATAATGCGAGGATCGCATTTCTCGTTCCCATTCATTGCACATTAGAATGATAATAACACTTAATAATACTATATTTAATAATACACTCAATAATATTACTTACAGGGGTTAAAAAATGTAATATAAATAATATTTACCTGTTTTCAGATTCCATTTTCAAGATTCAGAGATATTCACTTCACCGCTGCTACAGGTTACTAGTAGGAAACTAGACGTTGGAAATACATAGGGGTCAGTTGATCATCCAATACGAAGCCGCGCAGCACCGCAGAGGTAATGATGTCAACCCTTCCAGGTCTCCAAGGGGCGTACCAGATTTGGCGAAATTGTCTTTGATAGTTTGGCCATGCATTTTCGCCAGCACAAATAGCTGATTTTAGTAGTTATTTTGTAAAAATGCTAATCTTTTGTACAAATACAAATGTATACAGATTAAAGAAGAAATTTGCTTTTGAAGGATTATGTGCTCTGTGACTTGATGGATATCTAATCCGAGTTACGGGTATTTGTTTTCGTTAGAGTTGGGATGCTACTGTTTCGTTTTAAGTACGTTTAAAGTTTCGTTATCTTTCGTCTTTATGTACTATTGATCATACTCTACTTTTGTAATACATTAAATCATATCTTTCTGATACTTCGGATTAATACAGGTTACACAGTATTTTTTTTTATTCATACGATTTCTTTGTTTTTATTTAGATTCTTTACGTTTACTATATTAGTACTTCAAATATACTATTATAAGTTGTCGTATCTAATTAGTACATGTTAAAATGCTCAATGTTCATCAGTTTACAGTGTTTATTTTCTGTGTACATCTTAATGTTCACTATCTTTTAAGTTATGCATGCTTTACAAAATGTGCTACATGTACTAAAGATTTTAAAATATTATAATTTGCCTTGTTTATAATTAGCATAGTACACAAAACCACCTGGGTGTTTATTTCTGTCTATATAGTAATACTCAAATACTTTGATGATACCATAGAATTTCTTTTAAAGGCATGGGTTAATTTCTTGTATCTATATGAGCTTTTACTAGCTGAATAGCAGGCATGTGGGGCAGATATAAATGTAATTCTGTTTCACACTTGCTATTTTGCTGGAAATATAAGCTACCGTTCTTTTTAAAATAAAAAATGAATGATGATGCTCTTGCTGTGAAGTCACATCGAAAAGAAGACTGCTTTATCCCAACCAGCTGATTCTAGGTGCAGCATTTACCTCTTGGGAATACAGAATTCTATTCTAGATCTACTGCTAATTGTAAATTATCTTACTTTATGTTGTTATGTATTAAACTTGATTGTGAATTGGTACTGCAATGAATTTTGTGGAAAATAGAAAACTTTTCATGGTTTGTAAATGGAATAGCCTATTAGTGATACGCCTGTGAAAGTTAAGGTAAGTGCTTTTGTTTAATTAAATGGTTTCATTTTGTGTATAGACTGATTGAAGATTTTTGAGTAGCTATGCCACAAGTATCCATTGCAGTTACTTTAGGTTAAAAATGGGCCACTGATTGTCAATCATTTTAATTGCTGTATAGTAAGTTCTGGAATTTGCAGAAATGTTTTTAAATTTATATTAAATTACTGTTTAAGGATTTTTTTTCTTTTTCTTTTTTTTTTTTTTTTTTTTTTTGAGTTGCTTTGTAGTAAGTTTAGTTATTTTGTTTTTACTAGTAAAATTTAGGAATGCAATGTTCTCAGGCAAACATACTGCATTCGGCTAATGTGCCAGATATTGGCAGTAGCCAGATACTACAAATATCCAGCCTCAAATTTCGTACTGTGAAATTACATATAAGTAGTAGATAAACGAGAGTTCTGCACAGCCGGAGCCATGTTAATTCGCCGGAGCCTCCGGAGTCTCCGTTCGGATGCTGTCCCTATGCTGAGCGGGGAAGGGAGGCGTGGTCGGACCGGATGTGGGGAGCGGATGCTAAGACCGGATCATCAAAGGATTGATAAGATATTTTTTTTTCTTTTTTTTCAAATAAGGGGACTTGTAATTTTTTCAGACTTTAAGATATTTTTGAAATAAGGAGACTTGTAATTTTTTCAGACTTTAACAAATTTTTCAAATAAGGGGACTTGTAATTTTTTCAGATTGTGACATATTTTTCAAATAAGGGGACTTGGAAAAATTTTCAGACTGTGATGCATTCTCTCATGAAAATAAGGGACTTCGTTATATTTTTAAACAAATTGTACTTTATGAATTAAACCTGAAATAAAAAATATTATTATAAAAATGAGGACCCACCAGCCACCCGGTAGAATGTCTACCGCCTCATTTCAAATATAAATTTTTACTATGCTTTTCCACGTCACGCTAGCCTCGCATAAATGGAGACAGGGCGTAGCACAGCAGACGCGTTGTTGTTTTTGTTTCTTTAAATAATAATTAACTATGTGGAGCAAAGAAATGAACAACATCCCCAGGAGGCCTACAAACAAAAGAAATCTCCACACAGTATACCACTGATATTCACTTGTTAAAATGGATATATATTTTTTTTATCTTTTTTATTTTTTATTTTTTTTTACAAACACTCATAATCGCCATGAGCGAGTGTATGCACTCCATCCTCTAAAACATATCGCTTATCATCAAAAGCGCTTAGACAAATTTTCAAATTGTGATGTATTCTCTAGTGAAAATAAGGGACTTTGTTATATTTTAAATAAGCTATACTTTATGAATTAAACCTGAAATAAAAAATATTATTGTAATTAAACGAGGACCCACCAGCCACCCGGTAGAATGTCTACCGCCTCATTTCAAATAAAAATTTTTACTGTGCCTTTCCCCATCACGATAGCCTCGCATGAATGGAGACAGGGCGTAGCACATATTATGCGTTGTTGTTTTTGTTTCTTTAAATAATAATTAACTATGTGGAGCAAAGAAACGTACAACATCCCCAGGAGGCCTACAAACAAAAGAAATCTCCCAAGAGTTTTAATTTTAAGTTAATAATTAATCTTACAACAAATAATTTTTTAATCAAGAGTTAATTATTTTTTATTTATTTTTTTTTAAACCGTGAGTTTTAATTTTAAGTGAAATAATTTTACAACAAATATTTTTTTAACCAAGTTTTAATTTTTAGTTAAATAATTTTACAACAAATATTTTTTACCAAGTTTTAATTTTACAACAAATATTTTTTACCAAGTTTTAATTTTAAGTGAAATAATTTTACTACAAATATTTTTTTAATCAAATGTTTTTAATTTATCAAGAAAAAATTTTAATCAAGTGTTTTTAATTTATCAAGAAAAAAAAATTTAATCAAGAGTTTTAATTTTTTGTATACCGTATTTTTGTTAAGTAGCCGTTTAACATTAAAGTAGAATATCAATACATTTAATCTACTGTTAGGGAACTGAGAAAATTACACCATAGAAAGATTTTTACAAACACGGATTTATCGAAACATTTTTTCTTACCAACACATTTTTGATAGATTTTAGACAGCGATTATACTAGCTTATATTTTCTATAGATCAATTCAATAGATTCTATAGATCTATGAAAGCATAATTTTATACATGAATCAACCTTTTTAGAGGTCTTTTATTGATGCACTTAGCATATTTTATAGAAAGGTGAGCATAACTAACACAAACTTTTAGAGTGGATAATATTATTGTTAGAAAGTTGAACTATTGAAGATAAAAATTGAAGATTCGTTTTAGCACAGTTTTATACCGCATGTACATAAAATATCTTTCAATACTTAGATAAAATGATAGTTTTAATCGCAAATCATTACTTGAATTAAAAAAAAAAAATACAAGGTTTTTAATTACGTGAAGCCACATCTTGCGAAATCTTCTAGTCTCTGGACAAAGTACCAACATCTATACGGCTAGCAAGACCGGAAAATCGAGTAATGATTTAAAATACATTATCCCTAATTCCCGGTCCAACTAGCACATGTTCATTACTTCTTTTTGTCTTCATATGCTGAAATAGGTATATTATTTTGACACTAAAAACAAAACACATTTGAAGATATTAAACGCTTTAAAAGTAATTTTTTTTCTTATAACAATTTACCAGATTCAGAATACTATTTTATGTAGGATAAAATTAGTTAGCAAGCGAAAATTTAATCTTAGTTAGAATTTACTGAAATATAGATACCATGCATGCCTTATTTTCTATTAGGAGAAAGCCCTCAAACCCCAGTTTTTGTATAAAAACTGCATAAAGTGCTTCTACCGATAATGCCTATTGCTATTAGTTACTTTGGATTAGCCACTTAAAATTTCGTAAAACACCAAAATACAGAAAAACATACATTAACAATAACAAAAAATCACACTTAAAAGTACAACACATCAAAAGTGCAACTATAAGAACCACATAATTATTTTCAATTAAAGCACATTGAAAAAATGTAAGAAAGAGCTAATATGATTGAAGCCTTAAGTATATCAGGCAAATCAAATTAGAATTGTGGTATCCTCCTATATGTAACTAAAATAATAGAAAATATTACACTTACCCTGTACTTGTACACGCGAAATAATAATAATAATAAAAATACTTAAGTAATTCACAAATATATCCACAGCATAAGTAAAGCACGTGCATGCGATATTGCCGAAGTCGTCTCTGATAACAGAAATTGAGATAAGAAGTGCGTTCATATCGGGAAACCGGTACATTATCGCTAGGCTTGTTCACCGATAAACCCGAGGAGTTAGGGGAATACAAGACAGAATTGGGGACACGTGTTTCATTCTGCGTTCAAAAATGGGGACTTATGGATTAAGATCATGTTAGATTAAAGCCATTTCAATAAAAATCTATCCTTTTTGTAAACATGGGCATTATATCCTAAATTAAAATATCAAAGTTAAGCTACAACGATTAATATATTTTACGTAGTTTAGGAAACTAATGAATCATTAAATTAATTTCTGTGAAACAATTAGCAAAGAGCATTATACTAAAGCATTAAAGCAAATTATTTTTGTTAAGTTTTGATAAATAACAGTAATAAATTATAGGCATTGCAGATGAATGAGTATTCACGTATAAAATAGGTATTAAAATTATTGTTTAAAACAATTTTTAGAATAATAAACTAAAATTTTTATTTAATAAAGTCATAAACTAAAATTATTAATTAAAACTTGTTAATAAATTAAACATATCAAAATTTTTACACTCAATTTTTTATGTACTTAAATTTTACATAGACATCCTCTTAATAAATTCATAAACTAAACTTATTGTTTAAAACAATTTTTACAATAATAAACTAAAATTTTTATTTAATAAAGTCATAAACTAAAATTATTAATGTATTAATGTAAATTTGTTGTAAGATACATTTTCCATCGTCATTAAATACAGATAATTGATTATTACAAATAAAAGAGCTATTGCTATGACCTATATTAAAATCTAATAGTTTTACAATAAATTCGATCCATGTGGAAGGGTTCATCACGACTCCCACACCGGTTGGTATATAGTCTAATTGGGCGTTCTGAATAAATTGTCTAATATGGATCTTCAAGTCAGTTCTTTCATCGTGAAGTGAAACGTAGATAAGTCTTTCCAAGTGCCATGTACTATTTACAGAAGCATATAAGCTATGGTAAAGATCGTCCGTCCAATTGTCCAACTTTGCCCTTTTCGGGGAAGGCTCATAAATGTACATTTTGGCAAATGTAAGGTTAATGTGCGGGTCTGTCACATAAGGTTCAGAAGGAATACCATGCGTTAAAAGTTTGTTGGTTGGGGGATATATCTTACACATTTAGCCATGTTCTAATTTAATGGTAGCGGTTTCACAGTTCGCTGGTTTAAAATCCAAAGTTCGTTTAGATCCAAAACTTAGAATGCATACACCTGATGATAGGTCTAGATTAAAATTTTCGTAGTTGCCGTCTTCAATTTTAGGTTGTTCTTCAGAGCCAAAGTTCACTTGCACCATATTAAATTCATAATTTGTCACTTTCTGTAGATCTTCACGTATTTTTTGCAAAATGGGTATCCAAGAGTAAACAGAGAGTGTTGCTCCAGGTAAACTGTAATTGATTCCTTCATCAGCAAAAGTAATTACTTTACGGGTCGAGGAAATTTTCTTTTCACTACTTTGCAGGGGTAATTTAAACAATTCTTGCTGTAGCACGTCAACATCACTTTCAGTATAAAACTCGGGGGAAATTTTCTTTTCAATACTTTGCAGAGGCTTTACATCTAAAGGCAATTGTATTATTTCTTGCAGCAACACATCAGCATCACTTTGAGTATAAAACTCGGGAGTGTATTCAATGTTAAAGTTATTTTCGATCGATTCAAGCAAAGACATTTTTGAAACTCGGCGAAAAATCAATTAAAACACACGTCTTAAGTATAGGCGCACACAGTGTAAAGGGAGTCTCGCAACACACACCTGACCACTTTATCTAACTAAAATGTCTTTACTGGTTCTTTAAAAAATCACGTGATTACCCAAGCGCCCTCTACCTTAAAACTTTCTCAACCCAGTAGATATTGCATCATCTAACTTGTCTTAGCGTGTTACAGAGAGTTGCCACTCAATGTACATCCTGCCAACAAACCTAGCGGATATTGATTCATCACAGATTTGCACACGTCACTATCAGGTGTCTTCTGCGCATGTCACTTCCTTATCTCTTATCTGATCTGTGATACCTGATAAGAGAAAACCAGTTTTTAGTTGCCGTTAAATTTGTAGAGTTTGTAGGTTGGGCGTAGGTAAGTTCTCCTGCAACGGGTACCTAAGAATTCTTTAGCCGAGCAAACAGGTGTTTTGTCCGCATGTAACAAGAGTGTTGTCCGGTATTTTTCAGGTATTATAATTGCTTATATTTTTTCCGATATATGTTGTGATTAGCTATCTTTTAGAGTAATCAGTTTAATTTATTAACAGGTTTTCATTTATAATTTCAGTTTATGACTTTATTAAAAGGATATCTTTGTAAAATTTAAGTATATAAAAAAACTGAGTGTAAAAATTTTGATATGTTTAATTTATTAACAAGTTTTCATTAATAATTTTAGTTTATGACTTTATTAAATAAAAATTTTAGTTTGTTATTGTAAAAATTGTTTTAAACAATAAGTTTAGTTTATGAATTTATTAAGAGGATGTCTATGTAAAATTTAAGTATATAAAAAATTGAGTGTAAAAATTTTGATATGTTTAATTTATTAACAAGTTTTCATTAATAATTTTAGTTTATGACTTTATTAAATAAAAATTTTAGTTTATTATTCTAAAAATTGTTTTAAACAATAATTTTAATACCTATTTTATACGTGAATACTCATTCATCTGCAATGCCTATAATTTATTACTGTTATTTATCAAAACTTAACAAAAATAATTTGCTTTAATGCTTTAGTATAATGCTCTTTGCTAATTGTTTCACAGAAATTAATTTAATGATTCATTAGTTTCCTAAACTACGTAAAATATATTAATCGTTGTAGCTTAACTTTGATATTTTAATTTAGGATATAATGCCCATGTTTACAAAAAGGATAGATTTTTATTGAAATGGCTTTAATCTAACATGATCTTAATCCATAAGTCCCCATTTTTGAACGCAGAATGAAACACGTGTCCCCAATTCTGTCTTGTATTCCCCTAACTCCTCGGGTTTATCGGTAAACAAGCCTAGCGATAATGTACCGGTTTCCCGATATGAACGCACTTCTTATCTCAATTTTTGTTATCAGCAACGACTTCGGCAATATCGCATGCACGTGCTTTACTTATGCTGTGGATATATTTGTGAATTACTTAAGTATTTTTATTATTATTATTATTTCGCGTGTACAAGTACAGGGTAAGTGTAATATTTTCTATTATTTTAGTTACATATAGGAGGATACCACAATTCTAATTTGATTTGCCTGATATACTTAAGGCTTCAATCATATTAGCTCTTTCTTACATTTTTTCAATGTGCTTTAATTGAAAATAATTATGTGGTTCTTATAGTTGCACTTTTGATGTGTTGTACTTTTAAGTGTGATTTTTTTGGTTACTGTTAATGCATGTTTTTCTGTATTTTGGTGTTTTGCAAAATTTTAAGTGGCTAATCCAAAGTAACTAATATTAATAGCATTATCGGTAGAAGTACTTTATGCAGTTTGTATACAAAAACTGGGGTTTGAGGGCTTTCCCCTAATAGAAAATAAGGCATGCATGGTATCTGTATTTCAGTAAATTCTAACTAAGATTAAATTTTCGCTTGCTAACTAATTTTATCCTACATAAAATAGTATTGTGAATCTGGTAAATTGTTATAAGAAAAAAAATTACTTTTAAAGCGTTTAATATCTTCAAATGTGTTTTGTTTTTAGTGTCAAAATAATATACCTATTTCAGCATATGAAGACAAAAAGAAGTAATGAACATGTGCTAGTTGGACCGGGAATTAGGGATAATGTATTTTAAATCATTACTCGATTTTCCGGTCTTGCTAGCCGTATAGATGTTGGTACTTTGTCCAGAGACTAGAAGATTTCGCAAGATGTGGCTTCACGTAAGTAAAAACCTTGTATATTTTTTTTTTAATTCAAGTAATGATTTGCGATTAAAACTATCATTTTATCTAAGTATTGAAAGATATTTTATGTACATGCGGTATAAAACTGTGCTAAAACGAATCTTCAATTTTTATCTTCAATAGTTCAACTTTCTAACAATAATATTATCCACTCTAAAAGTTTGTGTTAGTTATGCTCACCTTTCTATAAAATATGCTAAGTGCATCAATAAAAGACCTCTAAAAAGGTTGATTCATGTATAAAATTATGCTTTCATAGATCTATAGAATCTATTGAATTGATCTATAGAAAATATAAGCTAGTATAATCGCTGTCTAAAATCTATCAAAAATGTGTTGGTAAGAAAAAATGTTTCGATAAATCCGTGTTTGTAAAAATCTTTCTATGGTGTAATTTTCTCACTTCCCTAACAGTAGATTAAATGTATTGATATTCTACTTTAATGTTAAACGGCTACTTAACAAAAATACGGTATACAAAAAATTAAAACTCTTGATTAAATTTTTTTTTCTTGATAAATTAAAAACACTTGATTAAAATTTTTTCTTGATAAATTAAAAACATTTGATTAAAAAAATATTTGTAGTAAAATTATTTCACTTAAAATTAAAACTTGGTAAAAAATATTTGTTGTAAAATTAAAACTTGGTAAAAAATATTTGTTGTAAAATTATTTAACTAAAAATTAAAACTTGGTTAAAAAAATATTTGTTGTAAAATTATTTCACTTAAAATTAAAACTCATGGTTTAAAAAAAAATAAATAAAAATTTATTAACTCTTGATTAAAAAATTATTTGTTGTAAGATTAATTATTAACTTAAAATTAAAACTCTTATTTTTTTTCTTTTGTCTTTTTTTACTCTTATGAGATTTCTTTTGTTTGTAGGCCTCCTGGGGATGTTGTACGTTTCTTTGCTCCACATAGTTAATTATTATTTAAAGAAACAAAAACAACAACGCATCCTCTGTGCTACGCCCTGTCTCCATTCATGCGAGGCTATCGTGATGGAGAAAGGCACAGTAAAAATTTTTATTTGAAATGAGGCGGTAGACATTCTACCGGGTGGCTGGTGGGTCCTCGTTTAATTACAATAATATTTTTTATTTCAGGTTTAATTCATAAAGTATAGCTTATTTAAAATATAACAAAGTCCCTTATTTTCACTAGAGAATACATCACAATTTGAAAATTTGTCTAAGCGCTTTTGATGATAAGCGATATGTTTTAGAGGATGGAGTGCATACACTCGCTCATGGCCATTATGAGTGTTTGTAAAAAATAATAATAATAATAATAATAAAAAAAATAAAAAATAAAAAAGATAAAAAAAATATATATCCATTTTAACAAGTGAATAACAGTGGTATACTGTGTGGAGATTTCTTTTGTTTGTAGGCCTCCTGGGGATGTTGTTCATTTCTTTGCTCCACATAGTTAATTATTATTTAAAGAAACAAAAACAACAACGCGTCTGCTGTGCTACGCCCTGTCTCCATTTATGCGAGGCTAGCGTGACGTGGAAAAGCATAGTAAAAATTTATATTTGAAATGAGGCGGTAGACATTCTACCGGGTGGCTGGTGAGTCCTCATTTTTATAATAATATTTTTTATTTCAGGTTTAATTCATAAAGTACAATTTGTTTAAAAATATAACGAAGTCCCTTATTTTCATGAGAGAATGCATCACAGTCTGAAAATTTTTCCAAGTCCCCTTATTTGAAAAATATGTCACAATCTGAAAAAATTACAAGTCCCCTTATTTGAAAAATTTGTTAAAGTCTGAAAAAATTACAAGTCTCCTTATTTCAAAAATATCTTAAAGTCTGAAAAAATTACAAGTCCCTTTATTTGAAAAAAAAGAAAAAAAAATCTTATCAATCCTTTGAACATCCGGTCTTAGCATCCGCTCCCCACATCCGGTCCGACCACGCCCCCCTTCCCCGCTCAGCATAGGGACAGCATCCGAACGGAGACTCCGGAGGCTCCGGCTGGGCAGAACTCTCGTTTATCTACTACTCATATACATAATAAATTCTAAAACAACAAATGTAATTTTTAAATCAAAATATTTCACTTTTAATGATTTTCCAAATTGCATTTTTATCACGCTAAGAAAACAGGAAAACACCTTAAGCACTTATAGCTTTTTTTGAGATGGTAAATTCTGATGCAGAGGAACATTTTTGTAACTGAAGAAGGGTGAATCTTTTGTACCACCTGAAACAATCATCTTGATACGTAGCAATTTTTATGTGTGCTATTTTACAATGCTTTTAATTATTTTAAATTTCAACATCAGTCTTTTGCTGAGTGTTCTTGTTAAAGATAATAAGTGTTCTTCATTCTTTGGTAAATTTTTATTGCTTTTTTCAAGAATTAACAGTGTTTCTGAGAATACAGCCTCTCGTATATACTGTTGTCTGGTGAGAAAAGTTTTCTTTTTTTTAAAATTATTTTGAAAGTAAGGAAATTTATCAATGTACAATGAATATCAAAGTTGCATTGATTTTCAAGCAGTGTTGTCTGCATCAACTTTAATTGGAGTAAAACAGGCATAATTTCATTAAAAAAATTTCTGATTTTTTTATTAAATGATCTAAAACTGGTGAAAATTTTTTTTAAACAATAACTGTGAATATTTTTCACTTGTACATTTTCATTTTGTGTATTTTGTAAGTTTTCTTATAAGTTAATATTGCATATCTTTAAATAATCATGTATCTGCATGTCGTATATTTACATTCTACCATTTTTATGACAATTTGCATTAAATTAAAAAAGTTATCTGGTTAAATAATTATCAGTTTTGTTGATGATTTTTAATCTGCAGTTTTGGGTACTTACATATTATCCCAGTAGTCCGCCGAGAAGAGCGATTTTTAGCCAAGATAAATGCCAGACAAATTAAATTATTGATGGTTCCGAATACGAATAGCAACTGTTTGCCGGCACATTTCATGAAAAAATAATTTGGTGGGAATGACCGCTGGGATAATACGTAAGTACCCAGTTTTCTGCAGATATGCAAATAATGAGTTCTGAATAACTCCCTTGGACTTAATTCCTGTACTTCAACAGAAAGAATTTTGATAATAGATACTGAAAAGGAAATCTAATAACCGAGGTAGGTTAACAGACGGATTCAGTTGGATGCGGGTCAGATAATCGTGGATCTAATAAATATGTTAGAAAAAATTCTGGGCTTTGCAGTTATATATATGGCACAATGTTAAAAATTTCCATTTAAATATTTCCTAATTTCTCAAACAGTTTCAAAATTTCCTGAGAAGACACGATTTTAACTGCTTGGTTATTCTTACATATTTGTTAAAAATTTAAATTAAAATTTTATTTAAATTCACAAAACTACTTTTAAAGTCACATTAAGCAAAATATTTTTGGATTTGTTAGCAAAAAGTTTAAAAAGAAAGAAAGAAAGAAAAACCTTAACATTGTACTTTGGATTGTATATTACCTATAGTAAAAAAGAATATTAAAGGGTAAAATACAGATATTTCATTAGTAGATAGTAGAAGTTTAATTAGGAGAGTGCAAAATAAAAATACTTTTAATAAATTTTAATATAAATAACTAGTATTTAAAAAATATTTCTAAAAGTATGAATATGTAAATTACACTTAGAGTACACAATAAGTAAATTAAAACAAGTTATGTTATGTCATACAGATATCGCTATTTTCGCAACGGGTGTAGATTATTGGACGGATCGGCACAAAAAAAAAAAAAAAAAAAAAAGTTAAGGCTGATTGAATACTCTGGATCGGCACAGTAAACAAAACAGCACAAAAGGTTATATGCTTGTTTGTTTGTTTGTTTGAATTGAGAATTGTTCTTGAGGTTTCTGACTGCAATCTCGAGGAGGTTATATGCTTATCTCAGACTTTTGATGTAAACAAAACGCTATCGGTCAATGTGGCCGCCAGAAACTCACATCGTAAATCTCGCCAAGGAAATTGGCGCATTTCTATAGCCATTACGTTAGCCTACATTAGCCCTGGAAGGATCTGTGACTTCATCTCCTTTGCGGTTCCCTATTGGCTCTGATCAAGATGACCCCTATGTATTTCCAACGTCTAGTCAGGAACTACCACGAGGTAAATAGGAATGCGGCGCCTTTGGCGGCGGGTGACAGGGTTACTAGATCAAAAGGGCTTAAAAAATAGCCAACTTGGCGTTCAATGATAAACGTATATAGTGCATATTGTGATGAACTAATGGTCCAGATTTGGCGCGTTTTTAACAGCTGGTGCTTTTTTTTTTTCTTTCTGCTGCAATACACATACAGATTTTTAAAAAAATCACCCAAATCCTGTCAATGTGGTAATGAATAACATTTCGTAAAACAATCAAAGAAATAGAAAAGCTCCGCTGAAATGTTCATGGCGGGCTTTTTAGTGGAAAAGAAATTTTAAAAGTGAAAAATAAAAAATAAAAAAGGTACCAAGGGGGGCAATCGCAATTCCAGTAGAAATTTTAAATAACAAGAAAGGGGGAAAACTTATGTTAAATGTTCAATTAATAGAAAAAAACACTCCAAATACTCAGAGCCTTATTATCGCATGGGCAAATCGGGACTTTGCCCAGGGCCCCCGGTTCTAAAGGGCCCCCAATTTCAAATATTGTTCTGAAATATATTTTTTAAATCAAAATTTTATGAAAAAAGAAACAAATTTCATAGATGGGGGGGCCCCCAAATTCATCAATGCCCGGGGCCCCCGTTGGTCATAAGCAGGCTCTGCAAATACTAGTGCTAAAAGATAAGGTAAATAAAAACTTCTAGTATATAAAGCACGTATAAAATGATATATATGAAAAGATACAATCGTTTCGACAGAACATGCTTGATTGTGTATTGTGTTTATTTTTTTTTCTGTTCTCACTGCTTTTGCGCGACTGAAGTAGGCAGAACAATTTTCTGTCGAAACGATCGTATCTTTATATGTATATATCATTTTATACGTGCTTTATATACAAAGTTTTTATTTATTTTGTTCAATTAATAGTTAATTTTCCCAGGGGAACATAAATGCTGCCGTGGAAATATAAGATGTGGTCTTGATGAGAGGGCAGTTATCTACTCTAGGGATCTAGGTCTAAGGGGTGATTGCCTTCCGTGAGGGACTTTCTAAGGGATCCTAACCCTTGTATTTAGTCAAATGTTTCGGTGAAAACCACAAAATGCTGCTGTGCGGAGGGGGCGACCGCCCCCCCCCCCGAGAAAGAAGAAATTAATGTAAAAGATCCTATTTTATTTCCATAAAATGGATGTATATGCCAATCTTCTAACTAACCGCCCCCACCGACAAACTAACCGCCCCCCCCGAGAAACTTGCAATAATCCGCCACTGTGTATTTCATAGTAACTATAACAGAAAAAAGGAATCAAAAATTGTGAGAATGATTCAATTTTAAAATGTAATTTTAATTTTGGAAATTATAAATTTTTTTTTTAAATTATTATTGAATATATATTGATAATGTCAGATAGTGAAAATCATTCCGCATTCGGGCCAAAGTTGGCACCGTTGATCGGACCGTAATCGGCTGAAAGGTATCGGTCCATTGCCACTTGCCGATACTTGCTGTTTGCCGATTTTTAGCCGCAAATGGACCGACAACACTATCCGGCAACAGATACTCCAAATTCCTTACTATCAGTTGCCGGCATGTAACTGACAGTTTACCGATCCCTCTCTTTTCTTGTCGACACTAAGCCAACAGTAAACCGACAGTGACCCACTCTGCCGACTACGGTCCGACTGTCTCCCGAAAGATCTGTGTTTGCTGGGCAGAGTTTAAAGATTGATAATTCACTTTCATAAATCTAGAAAAGCATACTATTATGAATCATAAATCAACTGCAATGCGCTTACGTTCACTTGTAATCAATTTTAAAAAAATCTTTTTTGGTTTATATATTTTCCATTCTGTTTTTTTTTTATGCCTTTTATTCTTTTTTCTTTACTTGTTCAGAATTTTTAGTACATCATTAATATTACATCAAAGTTATCTTCTATTGCATAAAAATTTACAGATACTAAAACTGAAATCTCAGTCAGTACAACTGTGCCCAGTATATCATCAGTCCCCTTACGAATTCTAGTTTATATACTGCCTATCAGAATAGAGTACACTTTTACTAATGTGAGCATATAATTAATATTCCAAAAGCATAACTCTGTTATGAGTAAGAGGTAATAATCACACCAATAATTTTGCGAACACAGAAATTTTATTATTACAAAAATACATTGTTTTCTTTACACAGGTATGAGAGTGGCGAAATTGAAAAAAAATAAGAAGTGCTCCAAGTGGAATTTTTAGTTTTTCTAAAAATTTGGTCAAGTTATGCAAGTTTCTTTTTTCTCCATCCACCACGTAATAACGACTAAAGTGGATAAAATAGAGGCTATTATTCAACTATAGCGTTGAATAGTTGTCAAAATTTTATTATATTTTCAGATTTTATGGAAATTGAGTAGCTATTTCTTCGCATCACTCGAAAACAGCCTGAACAAACGAAATTTTAGTAACATGTTAGGTAGCAACTCGACTTACTCAATAGTCCTTTTTAAAAAATTCCTAGAAAAAAAATTTAATTAATGTTTTTTCTTTTTTCTGTTTAGCACGTTAAGACACTGAGACGATTGGAATGACACTTTGGTGATACGTTAGCAGATACATTTAACAATATGTATCGGTTTTCCTAGAATACTACAAAAATATTTTGACAGCACAAGAATGCTTTGTATACTTACTTCAGCAATATAGCGAGTCTGACTTCAAAATAATCTAAAAATTTTAAAAGCAGATAATTTAATAGTTTTATTAGCTTTTTTTAATGTTAAACACTACTTTTTGGGGAAAAAAAAGAATATCATCATTATTGAAACTTTTAGTAAGAAAATTATTTTTTATAACTCTTAGCTTATATTATAATTGTGACTTTACACAGATAAATAATGATAATAGAAAAATATTTATTTTCAAGATGAGTGGAAAAAGAAATTAATATTTTAGAGGATAATCGGAATTTTGAAACAATTTTTAATGAATGAAACAGCACATCAGCTAGTAATCTATATCTTTCCAATATGTAAGGTGATCTTTCTTAAAACCTGTTCCTTTATTTCACCTGTTCCATGTAGATTACCTCTGGGAAGCGGAATAACCCCGCCATCGGTATTCACCTCACTAGATAAATGAGAGAGTATAATCCCCCCAAAAGTCCTAAAAGGCAAATTTGGAAATGTCGGCGAATTCGCAGTCGGCGAATTGTAGGGGACACCTGTAACGCTTGCTTAAAAACGTGGAAGTCCTTTTCCCCCCATGAACCGGGGCCTTCGCAATTAGTAACGGGCCTGCTTATGAGTTGCCATCCCTAAAAATGAGTTTATCATTGAGGCCTGTTTTCCCCAGTCACAGTATTCTATTTTATTATTCTAAGTATTATAAATGTTATATTATTTTATTATTTTAAAACAATTTTTTTATACTTTTGTCGTACTAAAGAACTTTAGATGTAGATACTCGTTTTGTGAATCTTGCGCCATTTTCTTTCATGAAAATTTATCCTAAAATTCGAACATTTTGCTCTGAATGTAAAGGTAAGTGAACGCTTATAATGTATTTAGAAATTCTAAAAATATGTATGTAAATCATGTTTAGTGAATAATTACTCATGTGTTATTTATAAATAAATTATTTTAATCAGAAATCGTATTACTTGAGTAGTTTTTATTCTTGTAAATAAGCATGACGTTGTGATACTATTTAGACAATTTATTTTTGCTAGTTGAAAATGTTATTTATCAGTTATATGCCTTGATTATGTGATTAAGACTTACATCTGGTACAGTGCAGAAATACAGTAAATTATAAATTATTGATTTTTGCCCGTTTATACAGAAACTTCAAATGTAGTTAATATTTTGTACAAGCGTTCATTATGCTTGCTCAATTCCTAAGTTCGATTGAGAAAGCGACAAAAGAACAATATAATAATTAATTCAGGGATCACGCTATAGAGCGTATTTTATCAATTTTCTCCAATATACAGGATATCCCGAAATACTGAAATGCGCTTTAATATATCATTTGTTAAAGATTAATGTTGAATTGTTTAAAATAACGTAGGAAATACGACTACGTTCATGAAATATTCATTATAAAAATGTCTTTCTCATTTGTGTATTTAGTTATTTTAAAGTATATTAAATATCCACTTGAAACTAAAATAAGCAATCGTGAATCACGAGAGTAAGCGCTACTTTGTTTTTCCTTCAAATTATATGCATCTATTTTCTTTATGTCAATATGTATCATAGCAAACAAATTAATCATGAGTTCGTACTTGAATTAGTAACACAATTACTACTTAAAACTACATTAAATAACGTTTGAAAGCACTGGGAAGCTTAAAAAATGCCTGATGTATACGTGAAGACTCGAGCATCCGTAGGCCTCTTTGGATGGCTCATCAAAATACACACGCAGGCCCGTTACTAATTGCGAAGGCCCCGCATGAACCCATCTTCTAATGCATTTCTCCCTGCGCGCTCTTATTTGCCCCTGTCAAACTGGAAGGTAGAAAAGGTCTAAGTTCTTGTATTAGGATTTAATCAGCCCCTATCCGCATGTGGAACAAAGAGATTGGTTCAGACTTGGCAGGGTTGCCAGATCAAAATTTATGAATATAGCCAAATGGCTTCTAAAAAT
>JAWZYV010017234.1:0-35217 GCA_038373885.1 Cheiracanthium punctorium
ACAGGAACCAGACTACATGCAAGTGATAGATATTAAAAAAATCAGTCAGCAAATGTCAGTCAGCCAATTTAAATTACTTTAGAAGTTATTTGCAAAAAAATTGAAAGAAAAAAAAAGCATCATATTTGACTGCATAAAATGATTTAGGTTCTTGAATCTAAACAGCAGGTAAGAACAGTATTCATAGAAAAATTGCTACTGGCGTATTATCCCGGCACTCAAACAAGACAAGCGATTTCTCGCCAAGATAAATGCCAATCACATGAAATTATTAATGGTTTCGAATACGATTGGCAACAGTTTCCAGCACATTTGATGAAAAAATACTTTGTCGGAAATTACCACTGGGATAATACGTAAGTATCAAAAAATCCAAAAATCTTCAGAATAATTTCTAATCCTAATATCAGCCCCATGCAGAACATAGTGGAAATAGTTTTAGGTAAAAGAATAAGGATTAATTTTAACGAAGTACAGTTTAACCATTTAATCATCTGTCCATGGACACGAGAACAACAACAGTATAACCTTGATTTCACAAAGTCAAAGAAATAACAGAAAGAATTGAGATAAGAAGGTGAAATAAAAGAGGGTGTCAGTTTAATAGAAAAAACACATTTATTCAAGATATTTAAGTTCCACTCCATACCTAATTTAGAATACTGCAAAAGAATAAAAAGGCTGGTAGCCAAGTTGAGTGATTTTGAAAAAGTAGATTATATAGTGTTTTTTTTTTTTTTTTTTTTTTTTTTTTTTTTTTTTTTTAGCATAAGCAACAATAAGTTATCATGCATTAACACATCACATGCCAGTTTCAACATAAGAAACTTCCTGTTTTATTTATTTATTATTATTTTAATAAACCAACCACTGGTACAAAACTAGTTCTGTAAACAATGTATAAATTGACTTTTTAATCAAAATATGTTTTTAAAAAATAATTAACAAACCAATTCTTTAATGTTTTTTATTGATTTATTCTAATGCATTTTATATGCACATTTAATAACAGAAAGTGTTATTAAATGTGCACACCAGAAAGTGTTATCCATAGAAAGCATGCACTAAAATTCATGTCAATCTAAGGATAAACCTATCTAGTCATAGTTATAGCTTCAAATTACATTGGAGACAAATTATCCATATATTTAAAAATCATGAAAAAATATCAGAATCCTAAACTAGAAACAATATCTAATTTTGCAATTAGAGTTTAATTAGTTGCTGATAGCTTTAAAATTTCTTCCATATTTCTAAATAAATAATGTACACCCTCCAAAAAAAGTATTTGAGCAAGAGAGAAATTTCCTACGTTGGTTTCGTATATTAAAAATTATTTATCATAGAATATGAATTAGGCTATGTATAGATATGACTTTCCATATTTCTACCAAGTTGTGCGTTTTTCAAAAACTCAATTATTATTCGCAAATCTGAAATAGGAAATTTCTCACTTGCTCGAATACTTTTTTTGGAGGGTGTACATTATTTCGTGCACAGTCGTGGATTGCTGTCTAAACTGAAACGCCTGTTGCTTGCTATTCTGCAGTTTGTTTACATTCTTCACAGTGGGGCTGCGTTCGTAATCCGAAAACCCAATGAACTCCTCAGATTACACGTAGTTTATACGGATTACTGAGATTGCTAAATAATACATTTAGGTAAAGAAATAGCATGCGCAGAAAGATGCGCGAAGCTGTCACTCAGCTGACGTCAGAGGTACGTCACGTCGAAATGCTGTATATTCTTTGGTTAGGGATTGGCTTAATGGTGATTTTCGCGTATCGGTGAAAAGAGTGATTGCTACCCTCGTGTAGCAGTGATCCTTAATAGGGCTGTAGCATGTTTACTAGCACTACGTCAAGTAGAGTAAGCCTATTGGTTACGTTCCAGTTTTGCCTACCAGACATCCTGTAGAACACGCTTGCCTATTGGCTAGTCTGCCTTGTTTTGCCTACCAGTGACGTCAGAAGCTACAGCCCCATGGTGATTGAGTACTCGTTTACTCTCTTCTGTCACTGTGACTGTCGCCCTTTTAAATGGTGATAGTCACCGTTTGGATTTAAATGGTGATAGTCATCTATAAGAAAATGAGTACTCGTTTACTCTTTAGATGATTGTCACGGAAAAAAGTAAAAGGCTCTTTCGCCGTTTACTTTTACATGTGCTCGGCGAGAGGAGGTTTTCTGTTACTGGTTTCGCTTCGAAGCGGTATGGGGGGGGGGGGTTGTTTCGTTCGCTCACAGACACCGGATGCGTGTATTTGGCCTTTGATTTTTTGTTTTTTTTCTTGATTGTCGGAGCAATTGTGTGTCACAGTAACTATATGCCAAGGGCGGATTAAAAGGGAGAGAGGGGGCGACCCCCCCAAGAAAAGAGAAATTAATGTAAAAGATCCTATTTTACTTCCATAAAATGGATGTATATGTCAATCTTCTAACTAACCCCCCCCCCGACAAACTTGCATTAATCCGCCTCTGCGCAGTTTATATTATTTGAAGATTTATAGGTGCTTTGAGCCAAGGGTGTACTTAAGGGCGAAGAGGGGGGGAGGCCCCCTCCGAAAGTGTGAAGCAATTAAAAAAACAGTTAATATGAAGCATTTAAAATAATTCTAGTAACAGTAAGATTTAAATTACCGGATCGCCCCCCCCTCCCCTCCGATAGGTAAATCTATACACTACTGCTTTCACCGTTTAAATGACAGTTTTTTCCGTGGCGTCGTAAGGTATAAGGAGATTAACTGTGTCGTTCCGAGATGCGATATGGAATATTTAGTTATTTTTGGTGTCGCTCGCTGGCAGAAGTATAGATGGGTTGGGTTGGGTTCTTGACTGTTTCCCTCCCCCGCCCTCGTTCGAGAAAGATGGTATTTCACTTTCAGACGTGAATTTTTGCTCGCTCGCTTAGCGTGAGTTTGTTGGAACATAGTGGATAGAGGCAACGCTATTTAAAAGCATTTTTATTATTTGAAGATTACCTTAGTAAATGGTGTTTTGAGCTATATAATTTTCACTGAGCATTAGAAATAGTTTCTTTAATTTAATTTTGAAAGCTTTTCTTTCTTTTTTTCAATAATGTTTCCTGGAATTAAAAAAATTGCTTAAATTCAAATAAGTTATAATGTTAAATAAACCTAATGATTATAACTGTGTGAGCTGGGTTTAATACTTCTGGTCATAATGCACCCAAAAGCTCACTTATCGGATTTTACAGTCCCGATTAAAATACTGTTAAGAAAAACCGCCATTAATAAGCATCTCTCTTAACTGGCCCTTTTTTAATGAGTAGCGCGCTCTAAAAGACTTTAAATGAACAATAGGGCTGACGCATGGGCTATGATACGCTTTTACTATATATTAGTACCTTACACTGCAAAAAATAATCGTAAAAATACAGAACTATTCTGTCATTTTTCAACAGAAAAAAAATGTTAACAGAATTTAACTATGCTTTCCACGTAAATTTGCTATATTTTATGTTATAAAACAGATATTTCAGAATTTCGTTGTTTAACGACATTTATCTGTAGCTGTGGCAGCGTACCAACCAACCAAAACCAAACATCCATTTACGTACGAAGTGAACCTTGCTTTAACCAGCATAAAGAATTGTCGGTTATTTTTAAAGGTAATTTTTTAAAATTATCACTTATATTTTCTGAAATCTTTTTGCTAAGAAATGTTGCTTTTCCAAAAAACTCTTGCTTTAAAACATAACGACATTCTATCCGTATATAGTAGTGTATTTTAAAGCCGTTAAGCCTAATGTTTACAAACTATTTCTCGTATAAAACAATTAGTAAAGCCTGAATAAATTTAATTTTCTCGGTTCCTAATCATCACTCTCATTTTATTGAAGTATTTTACAGAAACAGTGAAATAAATATTAAACTTATGAGGTTCAAAAGGCATCGTATCGGTGTAATGAAATTATGTGTGCAGATTGACGATTGCAGCGTTAAAATACTTTGTGATTATATTCAATTCATGTTACTCTAGTTATATTTTTTTTATGTATATCTGTAAAAAACAAACAGAAAAACACAAATTTTCAATTTTAAAATTAAAGTACTGATACGATTTCAGATTCATACGCCGCCGGGAAATTAGCTCATAAATTGTCAGGCAAGTTTAGTTTTTCTTTAAAAACCTGAAAAAGTAGAGCTTTAAGTTTGGAATAAATAATTTTACCCACTTTATATTTTCTGTCTGTAGAATGTTTTTTGGCATTCATCACAGAATAATAATAACAATAAAAAGCTGTAACGAGTTTTGCTTTTATTATAAGTTTAGTACTTTTATTTAACACAAATTCCAAAGGGCCATATTAATCATTTGTAATTTTGTGACGAGGCAGCAATACAAACCCAATTATCATATGCATTGAACCCTGCAATTAGTGTACTGATATTAAGAGATGTATTACCTATGTAATTAAAGTAGAAATTTTGAAAAAAAAAAAACATTTAAGTTTTCCCAGTTGGTTTTTTTTTTTTTTTTTTTTTTTTTTTTTTTTTTTTTTTTTTTAATAATCCACCAGGGATTTTTCGGGTTGAACAAAATCCTAATAATCCTGTCAGTCGATAAAGTGTCTTTTTAAAAACTCATTTCACCCTTGAAGCTGTCACCATAGTTTTGGGCTTTTTCTATGCAGAATTTAATACGGAACTGTATTTGATTTAATAAATGAACATTATTTATGCTAGGAGCCAGTGGCGGATCCAGAAATTTTTTTTGGGAGGGGCTAAATTTTTTAAAAAGCTTATTTCATCCATTTAAAATGTACTACAAATAAAAATTTTAGTCTAAACCAATGTATTAGGCTTTTGGGAGGGGCTAAGTAATAAAATATGATCATTTTAGCTATTTAAAGTGTATAATGAAGCAGAATGTTACCCGTGAGCAATCTCTTTTGGGGGGGCATAAGCCCCCTAGCCCCTCCCCTGGATCCGCTAGTGCTAGGAGCATTGCTGCCAACATGTAACGTTAATGTAAGAAATTGATTACATTGTAAGATATAAATTTAATCGGCATTATTAAAAATTTTTTAGCAAGAAGTGTTTTTATTCAACAAAATTCTTAAAACAAAAATTTTTAAACTTTGCTACCTCAGTCACTAATGTTCAGCTAAATTATGCTTGTAAATTTATTAAATTGAGAACAGTATGAGATAAAGATATGATTGATTTTTTTTGCTTATACAGCAGAAACTCCATTTTCTTTCTAACTTGTCATAGATACCACCATTTATTAATAGCTTAAATGTGTAAATTTGACTAATGTTTTTTTATAAATGTATACTTTTGATACACAGAAATCTAAGTAATAATAAAAATGAATTTCTGTTTGTAGGTTTAGACCGTAAACAAATCCACAAAAATGGACCAATCGGCCTGAAATTTTGCACAGATGTGTAAAATAATATAGAATAAATGATAGTCCACTTTAAAACTTTGAAAGTCCACCCGTTCCCAGAGTTTAAGAGATTTTTTTTATGATTTCCACACAGAAAGCTTTCCGTAATTGTAACCCTCATAGTGAAAAACGTGTGAAATAAGCATCACGTTTGTCATGTGTGGCAATTTTGCCGAATAAAATGTTTTAAATTCTTAAATAAGTAAAAATAAAAGAATAATAATGATCTTTTTTGTTAGTTTATTTTTGTATGGTTATTTTTAAAATTATAATATGCCTGCATGCTTTTAATTATAATGTGCATGGGAAATCGGAGCAGGAATGAAATGTTTTGTATGCAAAATAATAAGGATTGAAGATTTCTGAGGCTAATATGTAAAACTTTTTGGGGATAATACCGTAAGCAGGTGCCCATCGCCAAGGGAGATGCGTTGCCAAAGCTTACTATATGTAACTAAACAATCCTGGCAGCATTGCCAATCGAGGTTAGCTATCCGGCAACCCTTCCGGCAGAGTTATGTTGTTTTATGATGTCATGAGAAACCACGCTGTTTGAAGGAATTATGTGATTGGTTGAACAAATTTCAAGGAGTTTAACTGGCAAAATAACTGAACTTGAATTCACTGGGAATGGAAGTCGTGATGTCTGCTGAAGTTCTGTATTTTATAATGGTTATTTTTGAAAAGTGGAACGTTTGCTTGGTTTTATAATAAATGTAGATAATTTGTGTAGAGCTGTAATGAAATCGGTTCCTTTATACGCTGAGTTGTTTCTTATTTCTTTATCAAGTGAATTTCGACAAAAATTTGAAAATGTTTGTTGCAAGTTGTGAAGAATATGTATATAGCGTGTGTTGAAGTATAGTTGTTATATGCTTATTTGAATGCTTGTGATGGCTTTATTTTGTGATGAACTCGCGTTGTTCATGAATAAAATTAAAGGTATGTGGTGCTTTTATTTATTTAAATGTTTATTCCTTGCTTTACGGTTCAGCGGTGTATAGTTGAGAATATTTATGGTCTTATGTTTTCATAACTATGTAAGGTTTTTAGTATGTTGTTATTTTTTTGTGAATTGGGATGAAAAAAAAAAATTTAAAGGTTTTAAGAGGGATGGTTAATTTTATTTGTTATATGGGTTTGCTCATGATTTACAGAATTCCTGTACAATTTTTAGGTTTAATATGAATAAATATGTAAGGATTTTTGAGTTGTTTGTGATCAGATTTGATTCTATTCTGATTAATAGTGTAAATGTTGTGCGTTTTGAAGGTATTAAATTGCAAAAATCACGTGGGGGAGGAAGTAGTCGGTTTATTATAGTGGTTTTCTGATATTTTTAAAGAGTGTTTTTAACATTTTATGAAAATATTTGCAGTATATTTTTTTGAAATCATGTGCACCATTCAGGTTAAATATGATTGAATATATGTATTTTTGAGTTGTTTGTGGGGAGTTGTATGTATGTGTGTGTAGGGGGCGGGGGAAGGCAGTCGGCTTATTTGAATGTTTTTCTATTAATTTAAATCTGTTATTTTAATGTTTTAAGGGAAATTTTGCTGTATAATTATGTGCAGAAACATATTTTAGCATTTTGATTTTGAAGATTATGGTTTATTTATTTTTTAACGTGCCTAGAGCTAGTGCTTTATGTACATTTGGTTTATAATTGCATTTGAAATATGTCTACTAATGTTTTAATGTGTTTAGATAAGTATATTGTAGTTTTGGGTTTATTTTTTTCCTTATGTGTCTACGTATATTTGTTTTGTTTGGCGCGAAAAACAAGTCACCAAGCTTAGACGTTAGCGACAAAAAAAAGTCGCTAACCCAACCGACACCCGCTTACGGTATTATTCCCAACTTTTTAGTTTGGCGAAAAATAAAATGGCTGATATGCCATTGAGAAAGTGAGTTCTAGTGGTCTGCACAGTTTTAGGCTTGGTGCAATATACCTACTGAGAGCTTAAGGGTGTATGTTGAAGAAAAAAAAACTCTGCTTTTAGTCTTGGTACACAAATTGAATAAACTAATAGCACCGTGGTCTCCAAAAAAATCCAGATGGTTCTTCATAAGCTGCTTTACACACTGCAATAAGCGAAAAAGCTGTGGGTTTTGTGAAATTTTCAGAAAAAATTCTTAAACATAGATTTGAGCTGCAAGATTTTTCAAAGAGTGTATTTTGAGAAAATTTCCATTTTTACAAGCTGTACTAAATATGGGGATTCTTCGGTTACCGGGTGTCGTCGCCAAGCGGTGATGAGTCGCCAAACTTCGAGTTTGGTCGAAAGTTTGTTTACTTTAGCGTTAGAGTCAGATGTCTGTTGTAACCTGTGTAGATTGAGTTGAGGTGTTGGATGATGCTGTATTTTGATGAAAAAACGCTCGGTGGGTTCATTAAACGATACCAGGATGTTTGGTAAAGGAATTTTGTGATTGGTTTAGGCAATTTAACTGTAATCGGTAAACCGAAAAGCAGATGAATTTGAATTCGATGTGTCAGTTCTTGTTTGGTGTTTGTTGAGTTATTTACGGGGAATACAAGATGTATTTGGAAATGTGTTGTGTTATTTGAAGTGTAGTGAATATTATGTTGTTGTTTAAAAAGGAAGTGTGTGTTTATTTGAAGGAGGGCGTGATTATAATGTTAAATAAAAGGAAGTGTTTTGGTGTTATGTTATTAGCTGATGTGTTATGGATATTTTTGAAGAGTTTCTTAAAATAAAGGTAAGTGTTTTTTTTTTTAAAGAATTTTTGCAATTGCTTAAGGTTTTCAATGTGAATTGTAAATGGATATTTGATGTTGTTATGTTTTCATATAGTGACTTTATATGAGGTGTATAACTAGGTTATTTAATGCACCGATGTTGTTTTGAGTTGAAAACGGGCCAGTGTTTGCCCAGTTTACATAGCTGTACAACTAGGTTGCTGAATCCACTGAGGTTTTTTTAGTTAAAAACGGACCACTGGTTGCCTAGTTTACATAGCTGTACAACTAGGTTGGTGAATCCACTGAGGTTTTTTTAGTTAAAAACGGACCACTGGTTCCCGAGTTTACATAGCTGTACAACTAGGTTTCTGAATCCACTGAGGTTTTTTTAGTTAAAAACGGTCCACTGGTTGCATAGTTTACATAGCTGTACAACTAGGTTGCTGAATCCACTGAGGTTTTTTTAGTTAAAAACGGTCCACTGGTTGCATAGTTTACATAGCTGTAGAACTAGATTGCTTAATATTCTGAAATTTTTTTAGTTAAAAGTGGTTTACTGTTTGCTCATTTTTAATTGCCTGTTACTGAATTTGCTGACAATTTTTAGTGTTAAGTATGGATGGTGTATTTTGTTTTATTGTTTTTTTTAAGTGGAATATCTGTGGAATTTTAATGTGTTAAAGTAATTTGTATTTCCTGACAGTGCTCAACATGTTGTATTATTTTATCGTATTCTAAAATGGTGTTTCACATGTGAAAAATTTGGCGACAAAAAAAAAGCGCCAAGTAGCGGGTGTTGGCGAGAAAAAAAAGTCGCCAAAAATAGGCGACACCCGGTAACTGAATTACTCCCCTAAATATTGAAATAAATGATAAATCTCTATCAGTTTCAAAACTTTTAGAAAAAAAGCTTAAAGAGACATTTTCAAAATGTTGAAGTGCCTGGCATAATTAGTTTATTTGTATTTATGTACCAAAATCGCATGATTTTTTCCAATAACTCCGTTACGGAAATAGCATTTTTGAAAACAAGTTTATAGGTTTTAGTAGAATACAGCGTTAAATTTTAATTATCTGAGCAGAAATAATGCAGTTAAGGGATTTCAAGCGATCTATCTTTAGAATTCTCGCCAAATTGAGTAATTGATTTAAGTTGGGGGAATTCCACCAAATTTCAGAGAATTGAAATCATCGCATTTAGTACATCAGAGTTAATGATGAATAAAACACGTTATGGCTTATAATTTAAAAAAATGTTGCTACTTTTCAAATAAATTCCTGCTTTACTTTTCGGTGATCGAACCATATAAGTGACAGATATTTCTCATTTTGATTGCTGTTAAGTCTATGCTTCGAATGATTCCCTGAAAAAAATCTTACAAAATGGTGTATGTTGGCACTTCGGCGAACCTTAGATTTGAAATTGGATATTATTTGAGACTGGTATATACAGTAGAAGACCCAAAATCTGCACAGCTTGGTTCCAGACCTTGTGCAGATTTTAGAATTTTGCGGATTTTGGGTCATATTAGGAAATTTATTCTATATCCCACCCAGAAAAAAACAAACAATAAAGATCATATGTTATTTATAATCGGAATCATGATATAAAAATACAGAGGGATAATACAATATACAAAATTATGAAACTATAGTACAACTTATTTAAACATGTATATTTAATAGTAGTTTAGGACTTTGAGATGTTCTAATTATAGTTTTTTTTTTTTTTTTTTTTTTTAAATCATTATTTCCTGTTCTGTAACACAGTTTGCTGCTCTACAAATCTGAGATATTTCTTTCTCAGAGCCTAACCTTCATTAAATGTTATTTTGTCAACTTTTTGATCATCCTCACTTGTTACTGTGCCAGAGTTTGTGTCATGTAACCATAATTGAGTGTTAATTATGTCACTGTCAGTCATTAGAAGGATATCAATGTTACCACCAGAGCTCACAAAATCTTAAATTACCTTTTTCAAGTGGGAATAGCTTATTTACTTTTACTTTGTGGTTATAGTATAGTTTTCTGAACTTGCAGCTGACAGGGCAGACTTCATTGTTTACATTGAACAGACAGTGCGGATTTTAGAGCCTTGCGGATTTCGGGTCGGCGGATTTTGGGTCTTCTACTGTATAACACTGGTTGCATGTCCCCACTTGCTAGTGGGGGTACCCCGCTAATATCATATTCATATATATTTTCATCTCACATTTGAACACTCTTAAAGAATAACAATCTATCTTATGACAAATTTAGGTATGTTAATTATTTATGACTTTCTTTTACAGATGTTGATATAAATTTATTTCCATTAATCAGCTTATAAAAATCATAACTGATTTTCATACTATGAAAAAAGATTTCTCCATAACTTGCTTTGATTCTTTAGTAAAATTGGTATTTATAATTAACTGTATTGTAAGGATAAACATTTAATCTTTAGTTGATTTTTATTGTGTTCTGTAAGATTTTTGATAATGGAATGTTGGTAGGTATGTGTAGGAGGAAGAAAGAACATAATTTTGATTGTTGTAATGCTTTAGTCACTTAATAATTTGTTTTTTCTTGTGATTAACTGGAAATTCTTGAAAAATCATCTTAAGGAATTATTTTCTTTTAAGAAACAAATATAATCCCAGAAATTGTTATAAATACCAAAATAACAGCCCCAAGTGTAAAAAAGTGATCGTTTATGATATCATTGCTTGATCGTTTATGATATCAATGCTCTTGTGCAATACCTTTAAATTTTTTGTGGCCTACTGTCTGCAAGTGATTTTTATACCTGCGTTTTAACATGCATAGGGGGAAGTGTCCTGTGATTTGATGGCTCAGTCAGATAAAGCTTCTTTCCAATAATGCAGCGTCAACTGTAATTGATGCAGGACGTCTCCACACTGGTGCATTTGGTAGGCCGAATACTGAACAGATATTTGGCCGAATTCTACTATATATTCAGCTGAATAATTTCAGAACGAAGAGAAAAAGGTATTTTTAGCAGATTTTTAAATCCATTTACAAATAATATTGCTTAGTTATACTTCAATATCTTAATTTCATATTATAAAATATCGTAAGTCACTAAATTTTAAGCGGAGTGAAAAATAATCTAATATGTTTAATAATGGAGGATTTTTTCTGATCCTCAATTAGAAACATAATTTTGAAAAACTGCTATGTTTTGTAAAACTCAAAGCATAATGCGATTAAGCATAGTTACCAGATTAATTACATTTATCATAGCATATTTATTAAATTATTAATATTGCAAAATATAAGTATGCTGCTATTACTGTTTAACTTTGTAAAAGGTATTTTTTCATGACCAAGATCTTTTAGTTTTGCATATAATATACTGTTGTGTGTTTTACCTATGAATAATATAAAATGAATTTTAATTAATCTTTATTTAGTATTTCATTGCAAATTTGAAAAGTTATATTTTATTTACAATTAAAATGACAATTAAGGAAAGTATTGATTATGTGTGCATTTTATGCTGAAAGCTTTATATTAGCTTATATGTAGAATGATCCAAAACTTCAGGGACTGTGGGTATTCCCGATGACGAAAGCAAGTACCTAAAGTTAAATTGCTTGGAATGGATTCTCCCAACCCTACCTGTCCAAGTTGATTTATCCCATGTCGCGTGGACGAACAGTGCTCACAGCTGCTACCTTCCAAAGTCAGTTGTCCTAGCTTGGTGACATAAAAAAGGCTTTTCTTGAACAGTGCTGTATCATTAAATTCTGTCAGCAGTTAGGTAAAACACCAGTAGAGACTTTGGAAATGCTAAGAAATGTGTATGATCAATCTACCATGACGAGATCCAAGGTTATGAATGGCATCCGCATTTTAAAGAGGGCCGAGAATCCTTGGACAATGTTGGCCGACATTCGACTTCATGGAACACAGAAAATGTTTTATTGGTGTCTGAATGTGTTTGAAAAGATCGTCGCCAAACAGTGCTGTTTTTCCATTTTGTTCTGTTCATAACGATTTTGACCAGAATAAGCGGAGACTAACTTGCTTAATACTAAACAAGGGGGGAGGGGGGCATAACTTTTTCAATCCTGTAATCCATCCTATCCTTTAAAAGCATTCATTAACAAAATCAGGGTACTTTTGAAAGTGAACTAAAAGTTGAAATTTCGTCTTGACTTTAGACGATTTCATTTTCCATCCTCAACGAAATATGACAGGTTAAAAGCTACAGCTCTTAACCTGTCATATTTCGTTGACAGGTTAAGTCAACTGACAGTGTGACTTAACCTGAGTAAGTGACAAGTTTTTCCAACTGAATGGAATGTACATTATTTCCATAAATGTGATTAATTGTGCTTATTTTACTTAACTAGTTCTAGACTTATAAATGCAATCCATTATGTTTGATTTACTTAATAAACATTCAGTACTTATATAAAAAATTCCATTTTCTAGTTTTGTATTTCTCTATTTGTTTTATTGTTATCAGACATCAGAACTTTGGATATAGTGAACGAACCCCCAGAACAAGCGAGATAACAGCTCTTCGCCATAAATCTCCAAAATCTCGCCCTCCCTGCGGGGGTGACTTCAAATCAAATCAAATTAATGAACAAAATTTGCTGGTCTCCAGAGGCTCACTAAAACCAGAGACATAACCATATGGTCGGGAACTTATAGTGTCATAGAGTATAAAAATGAAATCTTTTTTTTTATTTAGGAGTTTGCTGAGCAGGACAGTTCCAATGTCTGTGTGTTACCCATAAGTTTTCACACGTTACAAGTTTTATAAAATTAATAATTAAATATAAAATGTTGCAGATAATTATATTTATTGTGTATATGTTCGTTTTATAAAAGGATGTAAAGTAAGATAATATTGATACTTGATTTTTCAATGCTGAGTTATGAAAAAGGAGTTTAAAAAAGCAGTGACAGATGTCACACACATAACGGTGGAATTGTCCAGCAAAATTTATCAAATATATTTAAAAATATATCTGATTTTACTTTTTCTTTTTTTCAGAAATGCATCAATTTACTTGCAGAGAGAAGTCCTGTGTATCTGTATTGCCATATTATTGTTTGGAAAAGATAATTTGTAATGTATATACTACTTTTCTAAAATAAAATACTTTATGGCATATATAATTTGTTGAAAACTTTTACTAAGAAAAAATTTATTTATTTATTATTCTTTTTTTTAACTTTTCGAGCATGTACCATGTTAGGAAAGTATTGTAATCATGAAAAAATTTGACTTTAGAGATCTTGATGTATTTACACGTTTTGAGCTCTTCTGAATTCACTTATACTATTTTTAGAAGATGTATCTGTGCATGTGTGTGTATGAGTGAACACGATAGCTCCTAAATGGTGCATTCGATTGAGTTCAAATTTGGTATGCATATTATAGACCATTGCCACATGAACGTTCTTGATTTTGGTGTGTATAGGACTTATAAATTTTTTACAGGGCTACAAAAAAATTTACGTTATGGCTTATAGATAGAAATTCTTCAAAGTGTGCTAGTGACTGAATGATGCATTCAATTGAGTGCTAATTGGTTATGTATGTTATAGGTAATGATCACATGACCTGCATTGATTTTGGTGTGCATAGAGCTGATAATTTGTTCATGGGCAGTGATCCATCTAGGATTTTTTTCAGATGAGTAAAAATACTCCTTAACCTTTTTAGAAGAAGTATTTTCTTTTCCAAACAAGTAATTAAAACAACAAACAATTATGCTAAATTTTCAAATACATAATTAAATTGCATTTGACACATAAATAATAGCTGATTATACATCTAGGTACATAAATGTCAGTTCAACAAAAACTAATACAAAAATTAATTTTTAAAATTTAAAATCAGCAAATCATAATTATTTATCAAAATATACCTAATTTTATATGGAAAAGCAATGAGTAAAAACACGCATTCCGAAATTCTTAAGGCGTATTCTGAATTTCTAAGGTGTGAAATATACACATCTAGAGGTGTTATCGCATTCAATGTTCACGGGGTTGCAAAAAAAAAAAAAAATTCTCATACATAACGGCCTACAAATGGAAATCATTTATAGTGCGCTAGCGCCTAAATAGTGCATTTTAATAAAAGTTCATAGGTCACAGTCACACAACCTGTATAGATTTTGATGTGGGTAGAGCACATGTTTTGTACAGTGCTACAAAATATTCTTGTACTTTATGGCGCAAATTCTTGAAAGTGTAGTAGCATCTAAAGAGTACTCAATTAGGTATGCATATTATAGGTCACTGTTTTGCACACTGTACAGATTTTAGTATGCGGAGTGCTTGCAGTTTTTTTTTTTTTACAGGGCTACAAAAAATTATACATTGCGGCCTATACACTCAAATTATTTGAAATACAATAGTGTCTGAACACTACATTTAATTGAGCTGATTAAATTTATTTGAATGTTTGATAAAGATCAAGAGTTTGGAAAGTCAGTGGAGTTATTCCAGTCTTTTTCTAAGTATAAAATGAACTGCCAAAAGTCAGCTAATAATATTTTTTTCCGCCCTCTCTGAAAACTATCTCAAACAAATAAAAGGTTCTATAAAGAACCTTATATTTTGTTTAAGATTCATAGAGGGGGGGGGGTGAAAAATCCAATGTACAATTTTAGTATGACAAATTGTAGGGAACCAAAATCAGTTGGTAATTTATGATTTTTTTATGACTTTATGATAGTAAAAATTACTTTTTCATATTTTAAGATTTTCTTTTGTAAAAAAAGCAGTCATAAGTTAAACCCTTATTTTAAAACTCATTAAAATTAATAAAATTCAATTTATTAATAGGAATATTGCATATTAATTCGGAAACCTTTGTGAAATAAACAGAGAGGTTACTGAATATTTTCTCCAAAATATGCTGAAACATTACATATCTATTCACCTTTAATCTAGAAACCTTTGCAAAAAAAGTGGTAAAATATTTATAAATGTTTCTGCATATTTTGGAAAAATATTTAGATACCTTGCCTGCCTAGTGCAGAAATGTTCCTGCAATTTAAACTACAAGAGCTACCCCATAGTTTAAGGCAACACTTCCGATTCTTTTTTTTTTTTTTTTTTTTTTTTTTAAATAGTGTAGCTGATAATTTTAGTTAACTAATTTTGTGACTTTTAAGTCTAAATGGTTTGGATTTTTCAGAGAATACCAGGTGTCACTACCTCTGCTAGGAGTAAAGCGTATGTGTGCTTCCAGATAATTTTTAAAGCTCTGTTGCTACACATTTGAAAAAAAAAAAATGCAAAATAGCTACAATAGCATTCAAAATCAGATTATTTTTTAATGCACCATTTAATGCTCTATTTGTTTTATATTTATGCATTTTCATTTACTTTCAAGAGTTTTTCTAGAAGTGACTTTCATTTAATGGTTCAATTTAACAACTTATGGCAACAATGCATTCTTGTAACTGTAGTGTTTAAAATAGAATCTGAAATGAGTTATTTTTAATTTAAGTGAACAAGTGTAAAAGTATTGAGTGTAGTTTTCATTAATACAGCAAAACTTGGATAACTTGAACATGATCAATTCAAAATTTCAACTTTGAATTATTCAAGTTTGACTATATAAATAAGAATTATTATTTTATTTATGTATTTATTTATTTATTTATTTATTTATTTATTTTTTTTTTTTGCTGCAAGAAGATCGCTTTTGACTTTCCTAAAATGTGTAGGTCAAAAATTAACCCTAGCAGAGAAAATGCTCTCTGATGTTGGATAATTTCTCATTTGTTTTTCACTATTATGATACATATGCTTAAATTTTTATCCCGCAATTTAGTGCTAACTATTTATAAAGCAATTATTTAGTTGCCAGATTCTAACCAAAGAAGAAAAAAACAGTAAATAAATACAATAGGTGTGAACTAAAGGAAAATAAAAGGTGAAATTTTCAGCATTTGTTTTCTCCCCCCATATTTTTCTCTTGATCTGCTGCTGAGTTCAACAATGTTTCATTATACTGGAAATCAAATACTTTGTGTATTTCTAAAATGATAGGAAAAGTGTAAAATGCTCTCATTTTCTTTCCCCTTTTTATCTAAGGAGACAGGTTGCAGGCTGTCAAGCTCTGCTATAGATAATTTTTTGCTTTAGAGCTCTAATGGCATGATTATAAATGATATGTAAAAATTTTCATTACAAGTACACTCATCCTCCTATCTTTCCATGAGAAAAAAATACTTATTTCTCTTGTTGAAGTAAGTGGGGCACATGATGCGGGTGCTGTGCTAAAGGGAGTGCCAAGATCAGTTATCGCTCCTTGGGAGGGGCACCCTAGTTAAGGTTTGCCCCAGGTGTCGTAAACAGTAGTTGCGGCTCCGGTGAGTACTCATGTTCTTGAAACAGCTCTCAATTATTACTCGCACAGAATGTTTAATTCAGACCTTTAATTTTTTAATTTACTGTTGAACTGAAGAGTTATTTGTGTCTATTAAGATTATTTTAAAGTATGAGTATACTTATATCTGTAGGTACAGATTTTGAACACAAAATGCAATTATTGATAAAATGGCTAGTTTTACAGAAAGATGTTACATAGCTGCCAATCATCCCGGTTTACCCGGGAGTTTTGCGGTTTTTTAGTCATTTTCCGATTTTACGGCCGTAAACAAGTTTCTCCCATTTTTTTCGAATTTTTCTGAATAATTCCTAATTACGGACTAACATTAGAGGACGGTTGACTTTGGGCCCGTTTACATGTGCAAAAATGCGGAGTAAATCCCGGGACTTACACTGCTTTCTATCCCGCTTCCCCTACTTAGGGGGGAAAATGCGGGGTAGAAAGATTCCTGGTCGAAAGGAGGGTTAATGCAGAGTCAACCCCGCTTTCCCATGATGCATTGCGAGTTTTCCCCTGTACTCCGCTTTAACCCGGGATTTTCTATTTTCACATGTAAACGGGCCTTTACTGCGCAATCGAGGGGAAAGATAGCCGGTTTACGATTCCGCAAATACTCCAGAGGAAAAGTCGTAGATAGATAATAGTTAAGTGAATTTGGCCGGCGTCGTAACTGCGTGCACTGAATATGCATGTTTACTTATACGATTTTATTTACAGCAATCTGGCAACGGCAAAACGAAATTGTTTTGATTTCGATCTTGCATGCTGCTTCAGCGGTGATGATTAATTATCGGCTAAAACGAAATGCCGACCAAGAAATATTACTAAACTTTCAAAGATGGTTATGTGAAGGATTTTAAGTTCGTGCTAAAGTCGAAGCTCGGTGATAAGCATGCATTTTGCTCGGTGTGTGGGTGTGATTTCTCGATATCGCACGGAGGTAAAAGCGACATAGTTGTGCACACGAAGATAGCTAAGCACCTTAAAAGTGCAAAAGCTATTGATGCATCTCCTTCAATAAGATCTATTTTTACCACCGACAACGATTTAATTGGAATAAAGGCAGAATGTTTGTTTTACAACGTTTCTGGTTGAACAATATTTCAAAATAAAATGTCGATATTGCATGGTAATTTTAAAAAAAAATCTTCTATTTTTTTAACTGTCTGAATTGGCAGCTATGATGTTACATTCTGGCAATATTTTTCTGCCAGTTTTTCTGTTAATTTGCAGAAATAGTATTTTTAGTTATTTCCTATATTACTATTATATTTCTCCAAATGTTTAAATATTTTTGGTACTTGCATATTATCCCGGCGGTTTGCCGAGAGAAATGCCGGGCATATGAAATTATTAATGGTTTTGAATATATTGCCAATAGTTTGGCAACTCATTTGACATAGTTTGTCAGGAATGACCTCCAGGATAATACGTCAGTACCATATTTTTATACACATATTTAAAATTTTTAATGCATTTACAAAAATATAATAGTAATAATATAATAAGTATAATACCAGACTACTTACTGGTATTATATTTATTTCATGTATTACAAATTATATTGTTGTAAATTTATTAAATTTTTTTAGTATATGTATAAAAAAAATTAAACATTAGGAGAAATATAATAGTAATATATGAAATAACTAAAAATACTATTTCTGTAAATTAACAGAAAAACTGCAGCAAAATGTTGCCAGAATGTCACATCTTTCTGTCTACAGGAAGTTCCTGTATACAGAAGAATTACTGGCAGCAAAAAGTTGCCAGAAAATTTCTGTATACAGGAATTTTCTGTATACAGAAGAATTACTGGCAGCAAAAAGTTGCCAGAAAATTTCTGTATACAGAAATTTTCTGTCGACAGTAATAAATGTCATTCAACAGAATGATTCTGTAAGCCCTACAGATAGTTTCTGTATACAGAAATCAACTGTAAAACGCCGCTTGGGAACGACTTTTATATGTATACGGAAAATTTCTGTAGGGAACAGAATTTTTTTGTCATATAACATACAGCTCCTGGCAACAGAAAATTTCTGCCTACAGAATATTTCTGGCAACTTTTTGCTGCCAGACTTTTTCTGTTGATTTACAGGAATATTTTTTGCAGTGTAGTGAGTATTCGAAATCTGTGCTTCAGATTATTTTTATTTGTGTGTTCTGAGTTTGATGTTGTGTTGTGTTGTGGGATTAAGGCCGATTAGCTACGCATGGGCTCTAGGCCTTCTGAGTTTGAAGTTTTAAGATTAAATGTTATAAATTGTGAAGAATTTTCAAAAGAGGAACGTTTGATGTAGAATAGTTTTTAGTAAAAAAAGTGCTCAAAAATCTCCTCTTGTATATGTTAGATTATTAAAACCAAATTATGCAACTTTGAAGCAACTTAATTTTAGGGGCCTTTCTTTTCGTTGGGTGCGGGATGGAGAGAATTATCTTGCTATTACAGTGTTGTACTCCTAAGATAATAAATTGAGGGACCAGGCACTTATCCAGAAAATCATTTTAGAGGGGGTTCCAAATGGTAAAAAAAAAGAATTTTTCACAAAAGACTATATCATTTTAGTAACAAAAATCAAAATTTCAGGGGGGGGGGTTCGGACCCCCTGGTCCCCTTTCATTTTTTAGCCCGCTCATTTTTTAGAAAATTCAATTTAAATGCTTGCAATTAGTTAATTGTAATTATTCTTAAAAAGTAAAATAAACTAAATTATTAATTTTAATTATTTATGAATTGGTTATTATTACTTTGGATTACACCACTGTAATAGAAAGTTTTGACTGCAAAGCTTTGTAATTTTGGCCAACAGTGTCTTTAAAAATATTCTGACAGCATGACATAAGTATGCAATTTCTAAGACTATGTTTATATTATTTAGCATTTACAAGTAGATTGGGGTCCCCCCTTGACCGAATGGATAAGACACTGAACATGGAACCGATTGCTGAAGTGTGAAGATTCCGCATTCGAACCTACCGCGTAGCTATCAACCTAACGGTCTAGAGTTTTTGGTGGTTTTCTCCAGATGTAACGTGAATACGCATTAAAACCCCTTAGAAAGTCCTCGGACGAAGGCACCTCCATTTTAGGGAGATATCCCTCGAGTAGACTTGCGATAACACTAAAGAAACAAATAAACAATACAACACGGTTTTTAGTAAGTCTCTAAACTACCTAGTCTCTAAACTAACTAGTTTTTTAGTAACTTACCTAAGATCTACTTAGGTGAAATACTAAAAAGCTTTGTAAAATAACACCATAAGGGTTACTTGAGCGGTTATACAGCTGTTTCGAACAAAAAAGTTTTTGCTCGTCATCAGTGGAAACAATGAAGTTTCTCACTTGAACAGTTTTCCACTGATGAAGAGCAGAAATGTTTTAGCTCGAAACATCTCTATGGTCGTTCAAGTAAACTTTATGGTGTTATTTTACACAAAGTTTTTTAGCATTTTATGTTGTACTTAGGCAGTCAAAAAGTTCTTTTCCGGTGACTTTCAGGCGCAGAATTACAAATTGAAATTTTAATACGTTGAAAAGATTTTTGAGCCCCCCCCCTTAAAAATAAGAAGTGGGGGAACGCATAAAGTCAAATAAAAAAATAGGGGGATGCCGTGGCCCCCATCGATTACAACACTGTGCTATTACTTGGAGTATCCGACTCTCTCTCTGACAACTTCTTAAAATTTAAAATTCATTTGAGCCCCTTGTAAGAATTCTTGAGGAAGTATGGAACAGAAGTGCTGAACCTTAGTTAGTTAGAATTGCTTAATCATTCTTTTTATCTATATTTTAATTATTCTTTTTGAATATAATCATCATCTGTTTAATATTCAGTAAAACTCATGTTGATTTAAACTGATAATCTATGCCACCATTCGGTACATTCCTAGTTCAAATTTAAAGTTTTTTAAGTTCTTGTAAGGGGGTGGGGGATTTATCTGCATTACCTTCTGTAGCACAGTAAGCCACCTCTGATTTGTATACTACATACATTTTTTGAAAGCGATGAAAAATGTATAGAAGAAACATTCTTTCGTCATAAAACGTGAACTTTTAGTCAGGCTATACTAAAAGAGTTTACCGCCCCCTTTCCTCCCACTGTAAAAAAATTTCTGCCTCATCCTTTCATTACCTGGCACTGAAAATTTTTTGTACATGTTCGATATAACATGAATAAAAAGTAATTTATATAAATATTAACTATAAAAACTGAAATAAGTACTGAAAGTAATTATTGTAATTGAAGACCAGCGTTATAATGGTTAGTTCATTGTACTGCCGTGCCACAGATCTGGGGTTCGATCCTTGGGCTGAGCAAGGTAGACTCAGTCTTTCATCTCTTCAGTGGATCCTTAACCCATTTATGCATAGTGTCCCTTTTTTGGGACGGCATTTTCGCCATCAGTGGAAAACATTATATATTTTTCCAAGCCTTTATTCACGAGTATTGAACCTCAACTCCCCAAAATATTTTAACATGACCCAGTAGGATGTTGACATTTCAATTTTTATACATAATGATTTTAAAAGAAATCACCCCTTGTTCAAGAAGTTGACATAAATTTTTCTATTATTGCTGGTACTAGCAGAAATCGAAGAAAGTCACAAAAATATCTGGCCACAGCTCCTTAAAAGACATTCTAAATTTTTCAATTTTCTTACACAATTTCGATTAATTAAATAGCTGCAAAACTTGCATGATTTCGTGTAAAAAAAAAAAAAAAAAGGTCAGCCTTAAAGTATCGGTTTTCAGGAGGAAACACAAATATTAGTAATTTCATCTACAAAAGACCTTTGGCCAGACATCACCAATGCATGCTTTGATCCTTCATGTAGGCCTTAATCTGTAACTGTATTTATACAGGGTCTCCCAAAAAGGTGGTAACGGGCTTTAATTCTTTATCTATTGGAGATAAGTGGGCTGTGTAAATTGAAAAAAAAGTTCAAAGTACAGTCGGAAATAGGACTTAAAAAAAATCCTCTGTTTCATTTACAAAAAGTGACACATTTTAAATTTGTAAACCATCCCCGTACAAAAACACTTCGAATTAGTAAAATGTGTTCCATATACTCACGAGGTGATGTACCAAATTTGAGCCTCGCATCATAAAACGTCACAGACATCTGAAGAAAAATGATCGGGGACGGTACATGATTTTGAATGGAAACGTTTATTGCTAGGTCGGAAAAAAATATTTCCTTTCGCAATTTCTGTACAACCCCCGAAATGAGATCATTCGACGCGACTTTTTCGGGAGCCATGAAAAAGTGGTTTAAGTCAGCGTTATATTTATCTTCATTTCTGTGTCATTCTAAAGGTATAATTCCCAAATTTTGTATGTCACCTCATGAGTGCATGGGGCACATTTTACTAATTGCGAATTGTTTTGTACGTACATAAATTAGAAAAGTGTAAGTTTTTAAAATGTTCGAGGAATATTTTCTTACCGAAGTTTTATTTCCGATCGTATTTTAAACATTTTTTCAAATTACACTGCCCACTTACCGTGATTACTCGCGTAATAGTCGCATCCCCGTTTTGAAGCTGAAAAAAAATAGATTTAGAGTTACATTATTATGTAGCAGATTTTCTCAGCATTACAGTTGCACATGGGCTTTCATATTGAAAAATCGGAAAAAAAGGGTCTGTTACGCGAGTAAACATGGTATCTCTAATAGATAAAGCCCGTTACCACCTTTTTGAGACACCCTTTATACAAAAGTACTAATTCCTAACTAAACCATTAAATGGAAATTGCGGTTTGGTTCCCGATACCCTCGTAATTTTAAGATTTATGTTTTCTTGAATATGCCAATTATTAGTTTAAAAGAAACGTGTAGATTATAGCTCCATTTTTTAAAACATAATTTGTAGTAGGATACATGTGAACATACAAAAGCCGAAAATACATTGAACATAAGCATGCATTATATATAAACTTAAATTATCAATATTTATTCATATTATGTTTATTTTTTTTCAAAATTTTCAACTGTATTAAATATATTGCACACATAATTCAAACTTAAGTTTTGAAACAATGTTTTTTTTTTTTTTTAAATCTAATACAGTTAACTCGATTAGGATTTTTGAAATATTAAAAACAACTCTATTTAAATTAAAATAACTGATGTAAATTCAGATTTACTGAAATAGTTTTAAATTCTAGACTTTATACTCTTCAGAGTTTTTTTACACTCAACAGAAAATATTACTTGAACATTTATTTACATATTTTTTATTTTAGTAAAATATTTATGTATCGGTGTGTATTCATAAGAAACAGAGCCTTTGTATGTAGTTGTGATTACAGAAGATTTTTGAGTTGCAGCAAAAAACTAAATAAAAAATAAAATTTTGAATTATTTTTATTTTAAATAAGTACTAAAGTGCTATAAACCAGGGATCCGTAACTTAACGTAACAAAATTGTAACGTTATTCGGCCTTGTAACAAAATAATTCGTTATACAATTTTTATATGTACAAATAACTGCTTGATTTTCGTTATGTATTAGTTACGTTACATTTTGTATTTTATTATCGTACCGTAACAAATCTACAGAACGCAAATGAATACGTTATTGCAATAACGTTATTCAGAATAACGTTATTCAATGGTATACTTATTATAACGTTATTCCGTTTTGTGTTATACTCAGAAACTGAACAAAAAGTAACAGAATGCATTCGGTTACTCATGCTAACGCTTAGTTTATAACGTTAAACTCACCTAACTATTTAATAACGATACAGTATCAATTAGTTATAGAATATAGCATTTCGCTGAATAACGTTTTAAATACGCTATGAGACCATAACGTTAAAGGAACAGAACGATATTTTCATACCGTTATAGCTACATAACTATATGCAATAATATTGGAACATTTCGTTACAAATTATAACATATTGGTGTCAATATATTTAAATACGGTATAAGATCTAACGGTTCAAATAACTTAAAAGATTTCTTCCGAATCAGCGGCTTTTAGGACTGAGAGGAGGGTGTAAGATAAGTGTTGCGTGAGAGCCACCCTTACTTATGTTTTGTATGTAGCACACACACGAACATAGGGGCTATCCAGGAGAAAGGGCTTCGGAAGCATATGCCAAGGGGATCATTTTGCCTCCCTCCTAGATTATTATATGCCTTTTTTTCTCTGCTTTTTAGTTTTTTTCCAATAGGATAACCATATGTTGAAACAATCTTTGTCCTCCCCCCACCCCTGCATCGGAAAATTTTGTGCCGACGCCCATCTCCAGGAGGATATACCCCTATGATAGGGGTATATTGAATAATATAAGGGTATATAAAGGGGTACATACAAAGCCATTGCTAAGGCTTTATTTAAGGAGGGGAGATAAACTGCCAAGTCAAATATCGGTTTTTACCAACTTATTAATTTTTTTATCAACTATATTACCAACTTTTAATTTTGCCAACTGGGTTTGTGTAATTTTGTCAAGCGTATCAGAAAAGAATTATGGTTTTCGTTATTTTATTTATTTATTTTTTTTACCAAGTTTGCCAATTAAGAGTCTAATTTTGCCAAGTTTAACAGAATTTTGCGAGTATTAGAGGGTAGACTCTCCCTACCCCACCTCCCCCTTTAGCAAGGGCCCTGTGTACGTAATCTTGAAGAAAACCCTTTTTTTCTAATAGTGGGTGCATGAGCTAAATTACTTGAACTTCTAAAGCCGAGATTCCAAAAGGAGTCAATTAAGTTTTCAATGGGTCTATATTATTCCAGGGACGTATTGGGGATCGAAAATAACTTTTCGCACTTTTAACAGATTTCTTCTTCTATTTCTGCTTACTTTTTAAATAAAAAATTTAAACATCTTTGGGGCACAGACAGCTGGGACATGCCACCTTTTTACGATTGTAAAAACTGTTTTGGATGAAGTGGAAAGTCTCAGCGTTTTGGCTTGTCCCGCGGTTGTCAGTCTGACTTTGGAGTTTTGGATATTGAAGAGAAATCGTTTTTTATTATCTGGGTTATTTAATCGTCTAAGCCGAGATTTCAGAGGGTGTCAATGAAAGTTTTAAATGGGCAGAGGTTTCAGGGAGTTTTGAAGGGTGAAGATTATTTTTTTGTGTTTTAACTGTTTCTTGTTTTCTTTTTCTTTTTTAAATGAAAAAATAAATTTGTTGCTCTATTAATAAAATGAAATTAAGGAAGTCGAAATTAGAGGCGTAGCAATGGACATATATCCCCCTCGACGCCGAAAATTTTTAGATCAGTTACCATGAGATTTAGATTTTTATGTCTTGCAAAAATTACATTTATTTATTCCCGACACTAATGCATATTTTTACCCCGAATAAATTACCCTCTACATTTCTGGTCAAGGTAGTGAAAAGGTTGGGAATCTGAAGAGAATTTCGACAACATTAATACATTTTAAGAGACACACTCGTTTACGTGTTTAATACCAAAAGTGATATCGTTCTTTTATAATTGCCGACATGAGCCGATCATTCTCGTTACAATTTTTTTCGGAAGGGGGGGGGGATTGGTAATTTGAAGTGCTCGAAAATGATACAGCTTGTTCATTAGAAATATGAGTGTCTCACGTTTGAGTACTTCATGCGTGCTTAATCATGTGTACTATGATTCACGTTAACCACAACAGGGCAATAATTTGCTAGTGACAGTTCTGGATCCGCGAGTAAAGCTTCAATGAACAAAAGTGAGAAAATTGAGAGTCAAAATAATTTTATTTATGCTCAGTCAGTACATATAAGTATTACACGACGCTATTTTCCATTTAAATGTTAACAGTAATGTGTAACGTATGTATGACAGACATTCACTGTTTAGTACAAGGACTAGTTTCTTCATGCTTCGAATCCTCACACTCACTCGTTGTTAGAACTACAGTACTATTAAAATCAAGCATGTTTTTCAGCGTCGACATAATTTGTCTTTGTCTACATGCCTTGTCACGGCGAGGCACTTTTCAGATGTGATTGCCAGATAAAGCGAAGGGGAAGGGGAGAAAAAATGTTGGAAGTCGCACAAGGTTTGCAAATTTTGATAATTGATCGCCAAGTTTGGTGTCAAAAATACGTCTTCAAAACCAAACCAAGCTCTGTGATATCTTCCAAATTTGGCTAGAAACTGGCAAACGCGACAGAATATTACAAAGGAAAAGTATAGTTAGAATATGCCTGGCGAAAATTGTAAAACAGTTTTAGAAGGCGATTTTAATATAGATCTCAATTCCGAAGATGTGTTTTATGGAACAGGAAGACAAAATATGGTACACTCATAGATTACGATACACTTTCCAAATGGTATTTATAAAGGTGAAGTATAGTTAGAATATGCCTGAGAAAGATTCTTAAACAGTTTTGGTAGGCAATTGTAATATAGATTTCAATTTTGAAGAAGAGTTTGTGAGCAAGAAAGACAAACACGGCACACTCATGAATTATGATGCACATTCCAAACAGTATTTAAAATGCTGAAGTATAGTTGGAATATGCTTGTAAAACAGTATATTGTAAAACAGTTTTAGTAGGTGATTTAATGATAGATTTAGAATCCAAAGATGTGTTTTATGGAGCAAGAAAAAAAAAATACAGCACAATGAATAATGGTACACTTTTCAACTTAATGAAATAAGGAAGAAAACTAGGGAAGAAGCATGGACTATGATATGCTTTTAATACATAGCACTCAAGTGCGTATTTAAAATCTGTGTTTCAGATTTTAAATACGCACTGTGTTCTTAAGTGTTTCAGATTTTAACTTAAAAAAAAATAATACAGCCAACTAGGAAAAATTCAAGCTTGTAATAGTCCTGTATTTACTTTGAACAAATAACTACATCTTACATTTTAGCAGTTTGTTGCTACGGCCCGGCAAGTAAGGCTAAATAGTAATTAAAAGGAACATTCAGATGAAAAATACGATTTTCGCCAGTTCTACAGGAACATTTTGACTGACAGTGACTTGACTTTGATTCACGGTGATTATGTAACTCACACGACATCATAAAAATTTGTCAACCCAGATGTCTTCTGACTTAAAACTCGGGGCGCAAAAAAGGAAAGTTGTTAAGAGCTGTAAAAATAATTCGTTTACATTATGGTCTATGGATAGAAATTCTTGAAAGTTCGCTATTGCATCGGCAGAAAACCGTCCGAAACTGTAGACCGTTAGATCGACAGCCACGCAGTATGTCCGAACGCGGTACCTTCACACTTTGACTATCGACCATACTCATTGTCTTATCACTAGTGTCTAAACGGTGCAGTCGATTGAGCTCAAATTGAGCTTGTATGTTATAGGTCACGGTCGCATGACTTGCGTAGATTTTGGTGTGTGTAGTGCTAATAATTTGTTCACAGGAAGTAATTCTTATGCATTTCGGCCTACGAATGCAAATCAATTAAAACGTACTAGTGTTTAAATGGTACATTCGAATAAGTTTAAAAAGGGTATGTATATTATAGATCGCCGTCACACAACCTGTATATCCGCCACTGGGTGTAATAAGCATCTTTATAACATAGTGAACTTTCTTGTATTACTTCAGTTTTAAAGTATTTCAAAGACTGAGATAACCATTCCCCTCTTCTTTGAAATGCAAGAAATTCCCTTAAAAGTGCTCCTATGAGAACCCATGAATGACGACACGACCCATAGATTGAATACTATTGATTTATACGAAAGTTAATGCGAGTCATGGAACTGACTTCACGCTAGATATACACTTACAGAATTTAGAGTTATTTTTAGGTTAAAAATGCAAAATAAAATACCAGGGACCAAAAAGCTGTCTGGTTTGTCGTTGCATTAGTGAGGTTCTTCGTATATGTATTATATTTCTAAAGATAGGTTTATATTTTTAAATTCTGACAAAAAAGATTGTACGGAAATCTATTTGGGCGGTCTATAAAAAGTCCTTTTCGTTTGCGCATCACACCGTTGTAAAATCACAAAATAAAAATATCATTATGTTCAAAATAATTATGCAAAATAAACGTCTCCTTTTAAAATAAAAAATACGGTGAAGGGGATGGCATACCGCCTCAAATACAGCACTTCTATTCTGATTGAAAAGCAATTCGTATCGTAAATTTATGGACGAGAAATTTTCGTGAGAAATATCGTGTGAGACAATTCTCTGTCTCGTCTAGCGTCTCGCCTTGCTAAATATTTCCTTTCTCGTCTCGCGTCTTGCCTCGAAAAATTTTCTCTGTTTCGTCTCGCGTTCTAGTCTCGCATGCTAAACAGGAACGCGACACGATGCGATATATCTCGTATCCATCCCTAGTTGCAACTCTGCCGGATTAAAAGTGGCTAGAATCACAGCGAAAAATGGATAGAAATGGCTAAAAATTATTTCGAGCTGAGAGAAAAATAAATTACTAATAAACTAATTGCAATAGCAAAACAAAATTTTGATTTTGCCTCGCTTTGAACGTGTCCTTAAAGGAATAAATTGTAACATCAAGTCAAGGTGCCCTATTGTGTTCTCGCCATCCAGACAGTCGTCTACGAAGTTTTGTTTCGCTGTCGCGCTTTTAAAAAGACGTAGACCATCGTTTATACCATCATGTTTGCGCATGCGCATTATAAAATAAATTTAAATAACATTTAATGAGGCAAATGGAGAATTACAGACACGGACAAGTGGAATGAACCTATGACTAACGACGTTTAAAATGGCTAGAAATGGCAGAAATAGCTTCAACAGGAAGAATACGGCTTAATTCCTTAAGTTCTGATATTCTGATTGTTTGAGGTGGGTGATTGGATGGGATATTTCGGTGAAAGGTCTCGACATACAAAGTCAAATGCAAGTCATGAAATCGAAGAACCTTTCTGCGCTGTTATCTTTTGTCGCAAACATATCCAGAAGTTTTTCTGGAGAAGTTGTGAAAGGCAGCGGTGCACCCAGGCACCGAATTGTAAAAAATTTTTTGAGGGAGCTCGAATGATTCGTTGGGACGTGGGGGGGGGGGGCGGCGTTAAAAAATACTAACCAATAGTTTAATAGTTTCCATAGAATCAGGATTTTTGTAATTACGTTCCAAAATGTGCATTTTTCATTACAATCATTATATTAAAAAAATATTTTTACATTTCAGAAAATCCGCATAATTGTTTCAAGTATCCTATCTTAATTTCAAATTAAATAAGTTTAAATGGAGCGCATAAAAATGTATATAATTTAATAGACATGAAAGAAATCATATGTTTTTCGCATTTTTTAAAATTACGTTGATTATCAACTCGGGGGATCTAGTCCGAGGGGAGCTCGAAGTTTCGGAGAAAATCCGGGAATCTCCGGAAGGCTAGGTAGGCGGATGCGACCTGAATTTAAACCAGGCACCTTCCGTTTACTAGTTGAGAGCACTATGTGCTCGGCCACTGGTGGGGCACATCAAGTATTTTAACTTAATTTAAAAAAAAGGAAGAGGTTATATGTTAAACGCGTATGATTTTTAAAAATAACTTTCACTTTCTTTGGTATAGTTTTGGATTAATATATTTAAAAAAAAGGGCCAATTATCTTTTATTTCGCATTAGAAAATTTCACGATTGCAAAACTATAAAGTAACGAATCCGAGTATCCGGAAATAACCTTCAAGATGTTTCTTTATCCACTGATCTTGCTTAGCCCTAAAAACTAATAAAATTTTCTAACGGTCCCACCACATTTCTGTCAATTCAACTCTGTTTAGACAGAAAGATTCGAAAATCGAGATTCAAAATAAACTCTAAATTTGCGCTTTCAGCTTAGATTTATCAAAAATTTATTATGGTTAATTTTTTTAAGTTTAAAAAGAGTCTTTTTTATACAAGCCCAGTATTTGGTTAATTGTTGAAAACTTTTTACTATGGATAATAATACTTTCATCACGAAAAAGAGTTCGCTTAAATATTACGAATGATTTATGGAAGAATTGGTTATTACAAGTGTTTCAGGCTGAAAAAGGGAGGAAACGTGAGGAAAATGCAACCCCTACACATTTTTAGTTGCTTTTTCCAACGATGTATCTAATTAGGGATTTATAAATACAGGGTGTGTCACAATTCTGTCCCGGGTTTGGAAGGCTTATAAAAATAATATATTGCCGATACGGCAACAAAGTTATCTTTACTGAGGAAAGGAACACTACAAGTTTTGTTTCACAAATCACGAGCTTCCTGTATCTCAAAATATATACATATAGAGTGTGTCACAATCCCCCCCCCCGGGTTTGGAAGGCTTATAAAATTTATTACCAATACAGTATCAAAGTTGACTTTACGAGGAAAAGAAACATTACAAGTTTTGTTTTTCACAAATAACCAGCTTCCTCGTCGTTGAATTGGTCGAGGCTCTATCGACGACAATCGCCTTCATCCGTGGCCACCACGCTCTCCAAACCATAAGTATGCGATTTTTTTACGGAGCTATATAATAAATCATGTGTTTGTGTCCCCTGTGCCTCATTTACGCCAAAGGATCACAACCGCATTCGCTACCATTGATCGCGACAAGTTAAAGCGAGTATGGGAGGGAAGAATTTGACTTTAGACTTGATAGCTGCCACATCACGAAAGGTTCACATATTGAACATTTATGAAAAAAAGCTTGTAACATTCTTTATTCAATAAAGTGAACTTTGTTGCTGTATTGGTAATATATTTTTTAATAAGCTTTCCAAACTCGGGAGGGAATCGTGACACACTCTGAATATATGTCTGTTCTTCTGTCTATCCTCTGTAAAGTATTAAGATAAATTCTAATATTCTGCGGTTTCTTTAAAAAAACGAAAGGAAAATTAAAATTACAAAATATTTAATTTCATTTAAAAAATAATTCCTTGTGTGGAGGTCTCTTCACCCTCCTGCCCCCGCACTACGGGGTAACTTTCAACTGTGTGTTGGGGGGTTTCGGAGGCTTACTGTATACCACTGCTAGTAGCGTAACCCTTGTGAGGAGCACTTTCCAAACATTGTGTTGAGGGGGCGCAAAATTCAAACCCTGCTAGAAGCAATCATGACACCTCAGCTACAATGCTGTTGCTCTTTCTTCTCAACTGAAAGCTGTCGACCACCTCAAGTTTGCGGTTTTCTTGACCCCTCCAGGAACAGAACAAACCTCTGCAAGAAAGTCGCCCCCTCAATCTCAAGGTCATCCTTTTATGGCTATTTTATCTGCTAATCATCTGCAAAGTCAAGAAATATTTCCTGCTACTTCTAATTCATTTGAGACGATTACTTCTCACAAAAGCCTTTAAGTACTTTGTGAAAAAGCTCCGTATCCACAGTCTTTTGTCTTATCGAAAAATAGTAGCACCACACTCTTTGAGTTTCAACCAATATAGAAAAAAAAATATTTGACAGTAGAAAGATTGGAACGAAATTTTTAAGGGGGCTGAAGCCCCCGCAAGCCCCATGGAGTCGACGAGTGTGGCCGTACATATATAAACTTAAATTCGGCTTGATGGAAAAATATTAAAACTCATGCTAAAATTACCCGGGGAATGATATATCCCGATATCCTCAACCCCGGCTTCATGTGTTCTTACATCGTCGGTCTTCTGTCAAATGAATTTATATATTTAAAAGGGGACAATGTGATCATGCTTTCCTCATGCTCATGACTAAAACTAAAAACTCATCGTGGTCAGGATGCACGAACTGCTTGTTGTACAAAATTTCTTCGAAAGACAATAAATCAAATAGTACAAATTGACATAGTTTCTATAAAACTAGGTGCAGAATTTGAATACGGCAGCTTTACGATTTCACATTAGTTCTGTCTCGGTATGTTGGAACATTCAATAATTAAGAATACAGTGTTCAAACGCTAGTGCACTTCAAAGATTAATGTACAGACCGCAATGTATAAGAATACTTTTTTGTGACATGAAAAAACTGAATCCTACACTTACGAGAATCTAAACAGGTTGTAAAACGGAGACCTACAATATACATACTGAATTTGAACTTATACGAATGCACCATTTAGACACTAGTACACCTTAAATTATTTGTGTCTATAGACCATAATAATGTATAAGAATCCTGTTTTGCAACCCTGTTAACAAACTATAAGCTGTGCACACACCAAAATATTTGCCGGTCATGTGCCTGAGATCTATAATATACATACTGAATTTTCGCTTAATCAAATACACCGTTTAGAACTAACGTTAAGACAATGAGTATGGTAGACAGCCAAAGTGTACTGGTCCCGCGTTGGGGCATACTGCGTGGCAGTCGATCAGAGGATCTAGAGATTCAGGCGGTTTTATGTGCATGCAGATACAAAGTAAATACGCGTTAGAACCCCTTAAAAAGGTCCTCCGCCCAAGTCCCCCTCTCCCGTGGGTAGATGCCCTTCGTGTACGCTTGCCATAACACAAAATACTGAAATACTCAATAGACGCTAGCGCACTTTCAGGAACTCACGCCCAATGTATTAAATTCTTTTTGCAGCCTTGTAAAAAACTACACATCCTGTACACGCGAAAATCAATATGGGTGGTCTATAATATATATACAAAATTTCAGCTCAATCAAATGCACTGTTTAGGAGCTATTGTGTTTGCTTACGTACACAAATCCATCACCGCAAAAACAACATAAATGAATTAATGCCCGAAAACGTGTAAATACATGAAAATCTTAAAAGTCGAATATTTTCATGATTACAATACTTTCCATATATGTTCGGAAAGTAAAAATGCGATAGATTTAAAGATGAGGATCATTGACACATGAGAGAAATGACGAAATAGTATTCCGAAAATCAGTCATCACATTTGCGTAATAGCAATATATATTTTTTTTATCGTAGCAGTTTCATATTTTTGCACCATTTTATTCTTTATTGTACCTTTAATTATAACCCTTTTGAGCAGTATGGCTAACGGAATGTATGGGTACATCCACGCGCCACTGTAACGTACGCAGACTTCCCTCAAGGGGAGGGGGAGGGAAGACATAATTTGCATGCACATTAAGAAAGTATCAGGTTGTAACGAAAGTTTTCCGCCATATCTGCCTGAAAAACTAACTTCTAACTTCTTAGATAACAGATTTTGAACTTTCGGTACCAAACCTGCACAGTGTCACATGATACAACAATAGTATTTAAAACTGTACTCATAATTTGTTGATATTATGTAGCTGACTTTTTGCAACACAAATGGAAGTAAATGATGGTTCTAATCCACTAGAGTGATAGTTCCATTTGGGACACCTTATACTTAATGATAACTATATTTTTTACAGATTTCACAACACAGTGTTATAAAGTAAGCCTCTTTCTTTCAAATGCCAAAAATCGTTTGACAAAATATGAGTAAATACGCCAACGTGTGCTGACGATGTGTGCTGACGATGTTTGCGGTGGCGGGAAACTTTCGTCACAACCTAATAATACTATCTCCGCACTCAACATCATTTCCCCCCTTTCTTCAAAAAAGAAATGGTATGCAAAAAACAAGAAAAAACATAAAAGTAATGGATGATTGGTACATAATTTGAGTTCATGAGATCAATGATGTTACATAACACGTAAAACAGTATGTCTTTTCAAATTTATTAACATTCCTGATAGCCCTAGATCAGTGATTCCGGATTTCTTTCCATTATCTTGCGACAGTGCAGAGAGTAGTTTCTTTGGAAGGAGCTATGCATTAGAGTTGTGTATAAATAAACGTAATTTTCGCAAGGCATAAAAATCTAAATGCTTATGAGGTCGCATCGTGGCCAAGTGAATAAAACATTGAGTATGGTGGATTGCTAAACTATTAACGTCCAGGCTTCCAGCCAACTGCGTCTATCTAACGGTCTGAAGTTTTGGGCGATTTTTGCCAGATGTTACGCGAATATGCTTTGAATTTCTGAAAAAGACCGCGTCCAAGGCAACGCCCCCCCCCCCCCCGCTAAGCAGATACCCGTCTGTTAGATTTGCCTCAGCAAAATACTCGCATACTCATTAATGCTAACACTGACTGATCTAAAAATTTCGGTGTTAGGAGGATACGTACCCCTAGCTAAGCCCTTAACTCACACTTGCTTTAAAAAAAAAAATTAAATAGACCTACAATTTAACCTTTCCAGAGGCGGTGTCAACATCGGTATTTCACTTTTTTACATTTTTTAAAGTAAAGAAAGAACAACTACTAATTATTTTAACTTTTAAAATTATTAGGTCGGTGCATAATTATCAGACGTTTTTCCCTTTCCCCATCGGCCGGAACAGTCCCAGCTTTCGCTCCCTTCCAGTCTGCCAAAAGTGCCTGGTCGTCAAAATCCGATGGTCGACCTCGTCCTGGCTTATCTTCCAAGCTAATGTCACCAGACTTGAAATGGGCAAACCACCCTGCATCGAAAGCTGGGATTGTTGTGCTAAATGGAGAAAGAGGGAAACGCTTGATAATTATATATATGCACCAATCTAATATTAATTAAAAGTACCAACTTTTACCGAATTTTGCTTTAAAAAATTCAAAAAACAGGCGGTTTTCTGGGCTGATTTTTATCTTCATACATCCATATTGATATGTAACTGTCATTTTCCACAGTAGATGGCAGTATTTAGCAGCACTTGTTATTGAATTAGCACCAAATGTTTGAAAATACAGAAATAAGATTTAATGATCTTGTCAAGTGGTTGCTATTCTTCAATTCGACTTTAGAGACCTGTAAAATTTACTACATATAGCTCAAGGTATTTATTTTTCATTTCTATGTTTAGATTTAACCAAAGAATTATTTTTATGTGAATTTCAATTTTTTTGTTTGATTCAAATATGCATCAACATGCATTTATGAATAGACTTCACTGCAGAGAGCAGTTTGATGCATTTATGAATCAGTTTAAAATTTGGGAAGAATTTATAATAAGATCTCATAATACCTTTTATTTCAAGCTAATTTTTAAATCACACATACCCATTCATTATTTACATGCATTGTTGTTTATTAGATACATAAAATATTATGTAATGTATACTGTTTGTACGAAAAATTTCTAAATTATTATTTTTTATAATCATGTTAATTCAACAGGTAATTAATTGCTTTTACGAGTAAAGAATTGGCTAATAAATACTATTTTACTGTTTTTAATTTTGTTATAATCATCAGTATCTAATAATAAATCAAATGTATAGAGAAACATATCATTTCAAAAGTATTTAATCCCATATAGCATTTTTTAAATTATTATTGCACTATTGCTAACAAAGTAATATAAATATATATAAATATATATAAATATATATAAATATATATATATATATATATATATATATATATATATATATATATATATATATATATATATTACATTTCAAAATTCCTTTATTTACAATTTGTAATATTTATAACTATACTAAGTACTATTTTCCTGATTCTTTAATTCTATTATAATCCATCATTTATCTAATAATAAATAAAATGTATGGAGAAAGATAGCCTTTTAAAAGTATTAAATCCTATATAGCATTTTTAAATTATTATTGTGCTATTGCTAACAAAGTAAAATATTTTTTTTATGTGAAGTTCTTGTCGACCCAAAACATTTTTATCTACCAAAACCCTATTATCTATCCAAAAACATGGAACTTTAAACAGCAGTGATAAGTGTCATAAGATCGATTTCAGCAGGCCAACATAAGCAAGTTGTCACTAGTTTTGAGCAGATGTATGCCATGTGGTGGATGTCATGTTTATCACATA
>JAWZYV010017235.1:0-35235 GCA_038373885.1 Cheiracanthium punctorium
CCACGGCAGGCCACTCCATACACGCTTACTTCATCTACATAAGGTTTCCATTGTTGTAGAAGACAGATGCACAATCCGATGAAATGAACAATGTTGTTTTGAATGGTTCAGTACTCTATTGTTTCAATAATGAATGGCCCTACCATCGCCGTGTGGATAGGGCACTCAGAATGGAAACGGCTGAAATGTGAAGGTCCCGGGTTCGGCCCTCATCCGCGGCTGTCGATCGAACGATAGAAGTAAGCGGCGGAAATGACGCCACAAGGGGGCGTGACTTGATGACGTCATGGGCCGCGACCGGAAGTGACGTCATGAGTGGAGTGGAGTTGTTTTCTTCCTGCTGCTGGATTAGTTTCGGTTTCAGCCGTGAAAGGTTTCCATTGTTGTGAAAGATAGATGCACAATCCGATGCAAGCGCTGATGCTTTGTTGAAATGAACAATGCTGTTTTGAATGGTTCAGTACTCTAGTGTTTCAATAATGACTGGCCTCACCATGGCCGAGTGGATAAGGTACTGAGAATGGTAACGGTACAAGTGTGAAGGTCCCAGGTTCGGGCCCCGTCTCGGGCTGTCGATCTAACGGTTCGGAGTTTGGGACGGTTGCGTCCAGATGGAACGTGATTTCGCGTTAGAACACCTCAGAAAGTCCCCCGACCAAGGCACCTCTTATCCTAGGCAGATAGCCCAATTTCGCCTTAACAACATAGACATTCCCAATAATTAGTGGCTTGATCAAAAAAGGAGGAGATACTATTATATATATATATATTATATATAATAAAATCCGAGAGTAAACATTGTATGTAGCTAGGTTTGTAGGTAGGTTTGTGACCTCCGATCTTCTTGCGCGCGTCTCTCGATCGCATTGCGCCGAGACAGTTGGTCGCAGACCTACCGAATTTTGCATACGGCTTCACTAGGACAGATACTAACACGCCTCGGAGCGATTTTTTCGAAATTTGAATTAGAAAATGTTTCATTTTATGTTTTGTCCGATTTTTACCGATTTTTCTTGCATAATACGTAATAACGCCGGTCATTGCACTCGCAATAAAACGATATTTGCATCATCGGATAGAGGAGAAAATTTTCTTTCGAAAACAGTTTGTTTTGACTATGTAACATATTTTGCCGATTTTTGGGAATTTTTAAAAAGAATTTCTCTTTTGACGACGTTTGCGTAAAAGTAATTTTAAAACTGTTGCATCTTTCATTCTATCTGTCATAACTTTTTTATATTTCGATGAAAGACGGAGCATATATTTCGCCCACTTTTAAAAGAAGAACGGAGGAAAAATATAAATTAGGAGATTTTTTACGAATTTTTATGTAAAGAAGGATTTTGAATTTAATAAAAGCTGTTTCAAGATTTCGGTATGATATCTTCCGCTATGGTTGTCTGGGAAACAGTAACAGTGAATAAAATTGCCATTTGAAAAACATAAATAAAATGACTTTAAAATAACTGAGTTTCCACATGTTAGATCAAAATGACTTAGATTTCACGAGATTAAAACCCCTTTCGAAACTCAATCAAAATTACGGGCTCACAAACAAAACATGCGCCACGCACGAAATTATTCCCTATTTTATAATACGTTGCCAGAAAAAGAATTGAATGCTGTTTTTTCAACGATGAATTATCCAGCATTATTTTCGATATAATTTTTAAACGGGACACGTTTTCGAATCGCAGGAAATATTTTACGTGCTAAATACGCCAATCTGACAAGAGTTATGCATAAGAATGTATGGAGAGCTATTTTAATGGCAGCCAGAAAGTGAAATGATTATCGTTTATACTAATGCGTAAATTGCAAAGAATCACCAAAGAATAAAAAACTACATTAGTGGCAAATATCTAAACCGTTTCTTTAAATTAAACATTAAAGATAGAAAAACGAAAATATATTGGTATCAGTAAAGGATACTCTTAATAATAGTTATTAGATATGCTAGGGCAATATTGATCAAAGCACAATATACCGCGTTAATAAATATTTCGTGAAACTGTTCGTTTCTTTTCGTTTTCCAACAGCCATCTTACATCACAGCTAACTAAAAATTAAATAATTCTACGTCGCGTTAATATATCCCGCGGTAATTTCAACAGAAAATTCTGTACCTGAACTTTTTTTTTCTTGGAGATTCTGTTTGTCACAAGTAGTTATGATAACATTTTAGGAAAATGTTCTCTTCTTGCCTTGCGAAGAGCGGGTACACACAACTATTTAATTATAAAAAAAAAACGGTTCTTCACATCATGGAGTATCTAAGGTATTAATGGTATAACTTAAATCTAAAAAAGAGTATGATGTAGAAATGAGACATTTTGAAAGTTAGAAATTTTTAGGAACCGTCAGGCTTTTCTTTTTCTGATCGCCAATGACACCGACATAGTTTTTTACTTCCTTGTACGTAGTATAAGGAAGTAATGTGATCCCGAAAAATTTTGGGGGCCAAATTTCGACGAAAAAACCGATTTTGACTACCTCTAAATTTAATTAAAAATTTTTTTTCGATGCATCTCATCGTAGGCTAGCATGCACGATCATATTAACGCGTCTGCAACTCATTTTGACCAGTGGCGAGTCTACTGTGGCCAGTTTTTCCATGCCGTCTGTACGTACGTACGTACGTACGTACGTATGTATGTAACTCGCATATCTCAAAAACTAATGGTCGTAGAATGTTGAGATTTGATATTTAGGATTGTTCTATGATCTAGTTGTGCACCTCCCCTTTTGGTGGCAATCGAATGGATAGTTTATGTACAGGACCGCCCAAAAGATTCGAAATACATTACGCTCTATGGGCCGAAATTCATTAAACTCGCCTAACTCAAAAGCTATTAGGCGTAGAATGTCGAAACTTCATATTTTGGATAGTTGTAACATCTAGTTGTGCACCTCCCCTTTTGGTTCCATTCGACTGGATAGTTTATCTACAGGACTGCCCAAAACATTCGAAATACATTACACTCAATGGGCCGAAATTCATTAAACTCGCATATCTCAAAAACTGTTAGGCGTTGAATGTTGAAACTTTATATTTAGGATTGTTGTAACATCTAGTTGTGCACCTTCCCTTTCGGTTCCATTCGACTGAATAGTTTATCTACAGGACCGCCCAAAAGATTCGAAATACATTACGCTCTATGGGCCGAAATTCATCAAAGCGTTTTTTTAGAGGTATTGGGCTATTTCAAACGACTCAGAAGTGATATATTCTCTAAAGAGTTAGAAAATGAATTTTCTCCATTAAAAAAAAGTGTCTTTTTTCATTTATAGTTCTGCTACAGGAACACTCAAAAGATTTCCAATACATTACGGTCAATAGCAATTTTAGGGGCATTCATCCATTTCAAGCACAATACCGTCCTACCACATAAGTTAGGTAATGGTCCGACCACGGTCACGTGCCTCCCTCAAGAACTATGCCAAAAGTCGCCAAGCTTGGCGACTTTTTGGTGTATGTGTGTGCATATTTAACTCTCAAATCTCAAAAAACTATTATGAAATTTCATATATAAGAATGTTGTAACATCTAGTTGTGCATCTCGATTTTTGGTTCCAATCTACTGGAGAGTTTATTTACAGGACCACCGAAAAGAATTTCAGTACCTTAATGTCTATGGACATCTTCAATATAATACAACTGTAGACAGTCCATTGTTTTGGTACATGCCCAAAAATCTCGCCGTCTGTCCCTCGACCTTGGCGAGTTTTTGGCGAAATATCGCCCAAATTTGGCGATAGTCAGTCATTTGGTCCATGCCCCAAAGTATCGCCATTTTGTTATCGTTCTTGGCGAGTTTTTGGCGGAATATCGCCAAATTTGGCGATAATCTGTCATTGTTTGGTTCATGCTTAAAAATCTCGCCAAATGTCGTCGACATTGACGAGTTTTCGCCGAAATATCGCCAAATTTGGCGCCAAAAAATTATTTCCTATTTTGTATAACTCTAAAAACTTTAACCCGTAGATTTTTTTAACTTTGTATTTAGAAATATTGTAATATCTAACTGTTTTTCAATATCTTTTTTTGACAGCAATCGACTGAGAATTTATTTACATGGTGAGCCAAATGACTTTGAATACATTGAGGTGTATAGATGCATTCAATTCATTGAAAAGTCTGTGGTCAATGACTACTTTGGGCTATCCCCAAAAATCTCGCTGACTATCTCAAGTTTGTCGGCTTTTGGTGAAATATCGCCAAATAAAGTGTCCAGAAAGAAATCTTTCAAATTGAACTCAGCTTGGCGATATCGAAAATATTTGGCTAGAAATCGCTAAACCTTACTATTATTGATATTTTATCTCTTTCAAACAAATAAGTTTAGAGGAAGTGCGTAGAAAAACATTTTTTGATTTAATAGACGTGCAAGGAAGTCATGTGTTGGACACATCAGATTTTTGTTTCATAATATTAACAATGTTCTCAGATCACTATTTAGTTATTCGTAAAGTTAGTATAATGAGTAACTTTACGCCAAGAGTCAAATCATTTTGTTTATTTTAGATTCCACATTACTGGAATTAATTCGAATTATACATGTAAGAAAAAGCTTTGTTCCCTACCGTGCGGAGAACGGGTACGCAGCTAGTATATATATATGCGTTGAAGATACAATAGAAAATCCACATTCTAAATATAATATTTAAATTTTAAACCTTTTTTAAAATATAATATTAAAATTTAAATTTTAAAAGTAAGTTTGTGTAATTACTTATGTATTAGCATGCAATTTCATAACTAACAAAACAAACAATTTTTTTTTTACCTTTTTTGACTACCAAATATTTATGCTTGTTTGAGGGACCTCCTCTCTGTACGATCGATTTTTCAAGGAAGGGAATGAATTTTTATGATTCATTTATAGTAATATAAATTAGATAATTATTCAAAAAACACCGCGGTAAAGTCATTTTCAAAATGTTTTATAAAAGTACAAAACAAAACACCAATTAATACAGAATTGCCGAGTAAGGTGGGGGGAATGCCTTCGCTACAGTAGGACTTTATGTTCATTTGTAGTTTGTAATTCTATTATATAGTTACGCTGATTCCTGACTCACTCTGTAACCATTCCGAGCACCCTCTTCAATACGAATATTTTTCAACCTCTTCAGTACGAATATGACTCTAAGAATTTCAAAAAGGACGAAAAGATTGAAAGCCAGAAAAAGCGTCATAACATACGCACCGTTTATACGATCTGCTTGAAAAATTTTCAAAATTATGTACGAAAATATAGAAAACAATCTGGGCAACTTTAAAAATCTGAAAATCCACCAATTTCCTCATTTTCAAGCAATTTTTTGATATTTTCGGCTCCCTTTTATTTCCGAGAGTCAAAATGGAAATCATTTGCGTGACAAAATGAGCTCTTGCAACGGTAGGGCGTCCTATACATCACGGTCATAAGGCTTTGAAGGGAAAGTGCGATTCCAACTATTTTAAGATAGTTTTTCCAGTAGACATAGTTTAATTTTTTTTCACAAATAAATCGCCTGCATGGTTATAAGAATGGCTGTGTACACAAAACGAAATCTTTCGAATGCCAAAAGTTTCCGCCCGTTTGCCGAAGAGCCTGAAATTCGATTTGGGTATATACAATGAAAATTTAATATGAACTTATTTATTTTAGGAGGACGAAGATGAACTATAGTGAATGTAGACATATTTTCGCCAAATGTTTTCTCTAGAGGCCGTTACGATTGCCTCCATAGCGGGCTTTGACTTCTAGTTTAATACATTTTGACTATGTTTTTGAGGGATGTTCTCGATATAATTACCTAGTTTATATACAGTAAAACCTCACGATGGCGGACACCTCTGGGACCACAATTTATGTCCACGAACTGGGAGTGTCCGCTATCGAGGACTGCGATAATTAATAGAAAAACCTATGTATTTTATAACTTGACGTATGATGCATACTTTTTTAAAATATGAATCGGGAATATTTTGACATACATTGAATTGATGAAATAGTGCACTTGTCTTCCTAATGAAAGTGCAGCGGCTTTTTTACTTTCCGAACATGCGCCATGTAAGGAAAGTATTGTAATCATGAAAAAATTCGACTTCGAGATTTTGGTGTATTTACACGTTTTGAGGTCTTCTGAATTCATTGATGCTATTTATACGAAATGTATGCATGTATGTGTGTATGTGTGTGTGTGTGTGTGGTATGCGAGTGAACACAATATTTCCTAAACGGAGCATTGGATTGTGCTCAAATTTGGTATATATGTCATAAACCACCATTGTAAGACAGGTATTGATTTCGATGTGTATAGGACTTATAGATTTTCTACAGGGCTACGACGAAGATTTCTTTTACATTATGGCCTATGGGGGGAAATTCTTGAAAGTGCGCTAGCGTTTAAACGGTACATTCGATTGAGCTCAAACTGGGTATATATGTTATAAGCCACCATTGTAAGACCGGTATTGATTTTGATGTGTATAGATATTCTACAGGGTTCTACAGGGTCTATAGTTTTTCTACAGGGCTACGACAAAGATTTCTTTTACATTGTGGCATACGGTGAGAAATTTTTGCGCTCGCGTTTAAATGGCGCATTTGATTGAGCTTCAATTTGGTATATATGTTTGAATTTTTCATCGATTAAAATTGATTTAAATGCTTGGCAATGATCTTAATCGTATGTCTTCGGAAAGTCGATTGGAGTCACTCCAGATTTTTTAATTAATAGACGTGCAAGGAAGTCATGTGTTGGACACATCAGATTTTTTTTAATTAAAGTATTGCATGCATGTGAAATCAGAGCAGGAATTCAATGCTTTTTATGTGTAAAAGAATAAGGGATTGGGAGATTTCCGAGACTAATATGTATATTTTTTAGTTTGGCGGAAAAAAATGGCTGATTTGGTGATTTTGAGAAAGTAGTAGATTCTACGGATTTGCACAGTTTTGGGCTTGGCGCAATTTACTGCGAGCAAATCGAAATAGGTTTAGGTTTGTGTGTGTAGGTTTTATTAAAATACGGCGTTAAACTTTAATTTTCCATGCAGAAATAGTTCAATTATTAAGGCGATTTTAAGCGATCTATCTTCGGAATTTTCCCCAAATTAAGTAAATTGATTTACCTTGGGGGAATGCCGCCAAATTTCAAAAGAAATTAAATTCTCGCATTCGGTAAATTGGAATAAATAAAACACGTTATAGTTGATAATTTAAAATACTGCTATGCTACTTTTCAAAGAGATGCCTGCATTAATTTTTGGCGATGGAACCACACACAAATAACTATTTCCTCATTTTGATTGCTGTTAAATCAGTGCTTAGAATCATTCTCTGGAAAAAGAAAAAGAAAAAAAAATCTCGCAAAATGGCGTATGCAGATTCCTTCTTTAGTACCTTTCTTAGAAAAGTTGGCGATAAATATTCAAATGTAGTGTAACTCCGTGTTTAATAGCGTGTGTTTTTTGCGTTTGTACTGCTAATTCTATGGCACGATTGAAATGAGCCAATCTTACGAGCGGATGGATAGATAATTTTTTAAATCCCGCCAAGCAGGGTATAATAAAATAGGAATTCTGTGTAAATACGATTTTTTTTTTTTTTTTTGAGATGAACGAGAATGTTTTTAAGCCTGGTAAATATAGCTGGTATTGCCTATAAATAATTGCATTTACTGTGAAGTTAAATTTAGGATTCATTTTGGCTATTTGCCATCGACTATCGGCGTTAATTACGCCAATATGGCAGTTCTTGCAAGCATAAATAAATTTCATTTCATGTTCTATTTTTAATATTGCTACAGTTTCAGTAATTACGGAATCCGTTGTTGCCACTCAAGCTGTTAAATTTAAAAATTAAGTGAAAACACTCATATCTACAGCTCTTGACTCGAAAAATGAAAACGCATTGGATATGACACAATTAGAACATTACCACAATCACCACGTCAATAACGCGAACCTGTAACTTTGGTTATTTTTAACTAAATTCATTTTCAAGGTCTTTAAGAAATCTTGTATACTATGTTAAAGCCTCATATCTTAAGTCCGATTAGTTTGCAAGAAAATTGATTAATCAATATAAACTGAAGCAATGAAACTTTGTAAGCGTTTATCTTGAAACGAGGAAAATGCAGATTGACGTCTTTGGTGTAGAAGTGGCGATAGAGAGAACTACTTAATTCAGTAACGTTAATGGAGAATGATAATTGAATATGCGCATGCACAAAGACTAAAAGCATGTACAAAGACCCAAAAATTAAGAGAGTATGAAAAGTCAGGAATATGAAATGAAAATAAAAAAATCAAATAATACGAGATATAAGTAATAATAATACGAGAATGACATTGCAATCATGTGTACAACATCCCATCATGTGGCCATCATGTGTGTATTTTAGGCTTGGCGCAGTTTACTGAGAGCGTAAAGAAATAGTATTTTTAAAAACAAGTGTAGGTTTTACTAGAATTTAGCCTGAAATTTTAATTTTCTGTTCAGAAATAATGCAGTTATTAAGGCGATTTTAAATGATTTTCGTCAAGTTAAATAAATTGTTAGCTTTTTCATTTGTATTGCTAATTCTATGCCCCGATGATATGAGTTGGTGTTACGAGCGTATGAATAGATAAAATTTTTTAATCTCGCCAAACAAGATGTAATAAAATAGGAAGCCTTTATAAATACGAATGCTGTTTGAGATGAATGAGAATATTTTTTAAACCCAGTTAGACTAGCTGGTAATGCCTTTAAATTATTGCATTTATTGTCAAGTTTAATGTGTGATTCATTTTGGCTATTTGCCATCGACTGCCGACGTTAATTACGCCAAAATGGCAGTTCTAGCAAAGTAAACGTAAATAAATCATTTCATATTCTATTTTTAACACTGCTACAGTTTCCGTAGCAACGGAATCCATTGTTGCCACTTAAGTTGTTCAATTTAATAATTAAGTGAAACCACTCATTTCTACATCTCTTAAGACCCAAAAAAGGGAAAACGCATTAAATATGAAACAAATAGAATTTTAACATATTCGCGCATTAAAAATAATCGTGTGTCTAAATTGAAGCAATGAAACTTTGTATGCGTTTTTTTTTTTTTTTTTTTTTTTTTTTTTTTTTTTTTTTTAAACTAGAAAAAGGTAGATTAACGTCGTTAACGTGAAAGAAGCGATATGGAAAACTATTTAATTGGTAGCCGTAATGCGAAATGATAATCGATTATTCATATGCGCAATGCACTAACATTTCGAAAGTATGAAAAGTCAGGAATATGAAATGAAAATCCAAAATAAATCACCAGAGACTATAGGATAAGCATCTCGTGTACGAGAATGATATTGCAGTCATGTACATAACAAAGGCGCTTGCAAGGAATACAAAATATAATATGAAATTAATTGCTCTTTCTTCCCATGGCGTTTGTGGAATCTTTCCGAATAACGGGATCCGATGTGCTTAGAATATTTCATATAAATTACTTATATGTTAAAGTTCTATTTGTTTTTTTCATATATATTCCAGTTACTCCAGTTACAAGACTAAGAGCTCTAGAAAAGACTTCAGATTTTGTTTAATATTGAATTTGACACTATGCAATTAATCTATGTTAAAAATAAAATATGAGTTATTTATTTAGTGTGAATTGGCAGTGATATCAACGTTAGTTTTATGTAACAAGTGTGCTACTGTATTAAGAGTTCAGTAAGGGTAATAAGCTTTTCCGCTTAAGTTACGTCACAAATGTTTTCATTTACGAAAGCAAGATCTTCACGGAAACAGGATGCATTTTTGGTTTCTGAACGTGCAATGTGCATCGATTGTTTCGTGTAGGTTTTTTAAATTTAGGTAACATTTAATAAAGTCATCTGCAACATAACTGTGCTAATGCATTGTCCACGCTTTACGAAAAGCAAGATAAGATAAAATAGTATTCAACATCATGTAATGTTATTCATATGGTATGTATGAATGCTATAAATTAAATCTAAAAGAGAGAATTATATAATGTAGAAATAAGGCATTTTTCGAAAGAGAAAAGTTTCGTCTGCATACCGTAAAGTTCTTACTTTTCTGATCGCCAATGACAATGACGTAGTTTTTGTGTCATCATGTTGCAACCGTCTCAAATTTCCGCCCATGAAGTCAGCTTTTCGTCAGAATTCCAGCAATTTTTCACTATTAGAGATTCCTATCACTGGGTTTAATTCGAATTATATGTGTAAGGAAAATATTCGTCTCCTACCGTGCGGAGAACGGGTAAGCAGCTAGTATTTTATTAACGACTGAAAATTTGAATAAGATATATAAATATATATAGGGAGAGTGTGAACTAATACTAGGAATTGAAAAAAAAAAAAAAAAAAAAAAAAAAAAAAGAGAGATGCACAGTTAGATGTTACAATAGTTCTAAATACTAAATTTCAACATTCTAAGGTTAAAAGTTTTAGAGTTATGCAAAAGGCGAAATAATTTTTGGCGCCAAATTTGGTCATATTTCGCCAAGGTCGACGACAAATGGCGAGGTTTTGGGCATGGGCCAAACAATGACTGACTATCGCCAAAAATGGCGATATTTTGCCAAAACTCGCCAAGGACGAAGACAAATGGCAAGGTTTTGGGCATAGACCAAACAATGACTGACTGCAGATGTAATATATTGAAGATGTCCATAGGCATTAATGTATTGAAATTCTTTTGGGTGGTCCTGTAAATAAACTTTCCAGTAGACTTGAACCAAAAATCGAGATGTGCAACTAGATGTTACAACAATCTTAAAATCCTTTGGGCCGCCCTGTAGATAAATTATCCCGTCGAATGAGACCGAAATGGCGGGTGCACAACTAGATGTTACATCAATCCTGAATATAAAGTTTCAACATTCTACGTCTAATAGTTTTTGAGATATGCGAGTTTAATGAATTTCGGCCCATAGAGCGTAATGTATATAGAATCTTTTGGGCGGCTCTGTAGATAAATTATCCACTTGATTGCGCCCACAATTGTATTAACATCCAATGTCAAGCTCTACAAGGTTAAAAAAATGCATTTGAACTTGAGTGGATGAATAAAAACTTGGCTGTCCGAGCCTCGTCTGGGGAGACCCCCCCCCCCCCTGAACCCGCCTAATTTTTTAGTTTCATGATTGCCATATTAAAATGATATTAATTGACTATGCCATTTTATCTCCCACCCCTTTTTCTTTTTCTTTTATTCCTGCTTTACATTTATTTCATCGACTGGAAGTAAGAGGGTTTCCTGATCTTTCCTTGCAATTGCAAACGTAGGTCGATAATAACTGAAGTAACTTACATAATTTTTAGTATCTATCTTAACACACCAAAAATTTTGCTTTTCGTTATTTAATAGTGTAGCTTTAGACCAGAAGGGTTGCTGTATTTCGCCTGGCAACCCTATTGGCGAGTTATCCAGAGTGGAAAAGAATACAAGACTGTTAGGCTTATGTTTAAAATTATTCTTTTTTCCACTTTCACATTCGCTAGCCCAGTGCCCGATGAGTTTACACCTTTTACAAGTTATTCTTGATGCATCCTTAATTTTAATGGTCCATGTTTTATGTTTCCATGTTTCGTAATTATCTTTATTCAGCGTCAATTCTCCAAGTTCCAGTCACCATTTTGAGGATGAATGATGCAGCCTTGAAACGAACGTTAAAAATCAGCCAATAAATAAATGAATCCATCTGGTGTCCACAACCTTTTAAAAATGTTAGCAGCGGTATGGCACAAACCTAGTAAGCGTGGGATTTCAACATAACATTTACTTTATAGAATTAGAACGGAAGAAAATGGCACATCCCATGACAAGGTAACATCAAGAAGGAAAAAAGTATAGAAGTAAAAAGAATGCGTGCGCGAGCACAGTTACAGTTAAGTAGATAAATGCTTATTAAGGGATACAGAATTCAGGAGGATAAGACATTTCACAATAAAAAAAATAAACAATTCAATACTCAACAATTTTCTTAAGCTGTTGAAATTTTTATGATTGTAACCTATTTATAGAAAGATACATGGGATGCCTATTCTACAGCTTACGAAATAGTGTAACAATAGATGAAAGCTGTTGTGAACTAATAGTATTTAAATATATGTAAAATTATGTCGCATTTTTGGGACACATTTTTTGGACAATTTTCAATAAAGGGGGTGAGAAATAAAGTGACATAGTCATTAAAAAAGTATTTTATTAACGATTGAAAATTTGTACAAGATATATATATATGGAGAGTGCGACCTAATACAGTAGAACCTCGATCTATCATTTTTCAAGGGGTGCGTAGTCAAAAACGATGCATGCGGGAAAACGACGAATGCGGGTTAAAGTCAAAATATGAAGAAAACAGTATTTAAGAATACACACAATGTATACAGTATATCAAAAATACTAAATTTGTTACCAAACTGTAAAAGAAACAAATTGAAGTTCTGTAGAAATTAAGTCATACTTATTTTTCAAAAATCAGTAATTTTATACTGGGTTTTCCCTTAATCTTTTAATTAAACAAAATTTTCAAGATTTACATTTTTTTTGTCTTTTTATGTGTATTCATCTTTGTATATAAAAGTCATACAATTTCAAATACCGTTATTGCGTAGGATAAACTAGGCACTCGTGTTGGCTCGATCTCATGGGCATGAATATTATTCTCAGCTTCTTCGAGATTATTTTCATTTCTTCAGTCACATTTCTTTCAATCTTAGGATACCGCACGCTGCTACTTCTAAATCAATGGAAATATAATCACTACATTTCACTCTATGCTCATCCCTACTACATGTAAGAACTCTTCACTTATACTATCATCAACCCAAGATATCATACCACGAAGTTATTAGATTTTTAAGCCATATTGATCCACTTCATCATCAATTTCATTTCTACCAGAAGAAACATTTTACAACGATGAACGCGGGAAAGCGAATTTTTGACAACGATACATGCGGTTTATGTTAACGTTATTTGAATACAGTTTGTGCAGGGACCATAGAAATAAAACGATCCATACGGGAAAACGATGAATGCGGGAACGATAGATCGGGGTTCCACTGTAGTAGGAATTGAAAAAGGACTTTTTGTTCCTTGACATGTATTTATAAAACAAATTTGTTGCTTTTAACATTAGTCTTTTTTAGTAGCTGATTTTTCTGAGTGTATTTTGAGATAGTTAACAGATTTCAAAATCTATCATTGTTTTCTGACAATTCACATTTTTGCCTCATTATTTCATTCACGATCATTTTTTATAACAATAGTATTAATTTAATTAATATCTACTTATATAAAACACTAACTTATGCGGTACCAAAATCGACGATATTTCTACCCTGCGAATAACAACAACTAGATGTAAACATTAGCCTAATAACAATAACACTTGCGCAAAAATCCAAATGAACAGTTCAAGGGCGTTAAATGAAGCAAGCATATTCGTTACTGGTTATTTTTACTTACTTGCGTCACGCAGTAGCTAGATTAGAAAATAAAAATAATGCACACGCGAAAATGCAAGATCTTTCGGATCTTTTCTCAGCTTTAAAATATCGAATTAACAATTTTTTGCGCGTTTACCTTAATGAGCTAAAACACACATTAGCCATGTCCTGTTGCTTTTATATTATTGTAACCAAGGATACGTATTAAAGAATGCAACCACTCTACATACACCAGGCTGCTAACTTTGGCACATTAACACTGGTGTTACTAAACTAAAGTACCCATTTGCGGTTTGGCACATTAACACTGGTGTTACTAAACTAAAGTACCCATTTGTGGTTTGGCACATTAACACTGGTGTTACTAAACAAAAGTACCCATTTGCGGTTTGGCACATTAACACTGGTGTTACTAAACTAAAGTACCCATTTGCCGAACCATGAAGCTCATAATAGAATGTCACCTCACTCATTTGAAAAACTCCGCAGCTTCTGCATTTAAGAAGTATTTATGCAGAAATTTTATAACACGTTATCACCCAATACAGTACTTTTATAATCATTTTATGAATGGAAATGTTACTAATTATGTCTTTTCATACATTTTTGAAATACACTGCTCAAAACAATTAAAGGATATTGCGGTTTTAGGTGGATCTTGTGGCTGGGAAACTTTTTAGCTGATTGATACATAGCCGACAGACGTAGTAGGTTATATGAGAATAAATGACACATGTTTGGCAGAAAAAATGCATTTTATTGCGCATTTCTGTAGGAAAGGAAAAAAAACACAATTTGTGCATATGAGAAAAAAAGAATAAGAAAAGGTGTTTTCTTCAAAGGAAACCATTTTCAGTAGGGGGTATGGCTTCCACGGACGGCTAGCAACATTGAACACGTTTGAGGCATGGAGTCAATGAGGCTATTCATCACGAGTTGAGGTATTCTGTCCCACTCTTCCAGAAGAGCTCTTTCCAGTTCTTGGAGAATTTGTGGGGGTGGTTGGCGGCCAGCAACTCGTCTTCCTAGAGCGTCCCAAACGTGCTCTATTGGATTCATGTCTGGAGAACACGCTGGCCATTCCATTCGTACGATTCCTTCCTCGAAAAGGAAATCCTCCACCAGGTTAGCACGATGTGGCCTGCAGTTATCGTCCATTAAAATGAAGTCATCTCCGATTGCTGCAGCGTAAGGGACTACAATAGGTGTGAGGATCTCATCCCTATATCGGCGACCAGTCAGAGGTCCATCTCGAATGATGTAGAGGTCTGTGCGCCCGTCAATGGAGATGCCACCATACACCAACACTCTAGCCGAAGCTGACACTTTCGTGCACGAACGCATGATTATTCCTACTGCCACGGCCCCTCCAGATGAAAATACGCCTATTATCAGGATGAACTGAAAAACGGGACTCGTCAGAAAAAAGAACATTGCTCCATTCATTTCTCCTCAGTTCACATGCTCTGTTGCCCACTCCCTGCGGTCACGACGATGCCTTGATGTTAGTCAAACACATACCATCGGTCGGCGAGCATACAGACCTACACACTGGAGCCGGTTTCGGACAGTCTGAGTTGAAACAGTGGTGCCAGTAGCTGAGCGAAGGTGTTGTTGGAGAAGAGTAGCGTTCATATTCCGGTGTCTCCGAGCCGTTAACCCTAAGTAACGATCTCATTGGGCGTTGTTGCCCGTCTACGACCTTGCCCTGGTCTACGGCCTGCACTTCCAGTCGCCAAAAACCGGTTCCAGATCCTGGAAATCCCACTTTGTGACACTTCAATGGTTTGCGCTACTTCGGCTTGAGATTGGCCCCCTTCTAACCTACCGAAAACTCTCCAAGCTTCTGAATCAGTTAAATGACTTCGCTGAGACATCGTACTCATCGAAACAAAGCAGTCACTGAATGCCGATCATCCTGGTCTTCATTGTCTTTATTCAGATGAAAGTGCAATTTCATTCGCTGCCGCTGTAGCGACGTTTTTGACGTCGAACTCAAAATTGGCATACTCCACAGTTTGAAAATCAGAAAAATTTGCATTTGTGATTCTCTTCTTCCCTTTTCTACAAAAAAATTTTCGCTTATATCTTTATTTTATATAAAACTTACAATACCCTTTAATTGTTTTGAGCAGTGTATTTGTACTTGGCTTCGCTACCATGGCCAACATGGGCTCTTATGATGTTACCCAAAATGTGTAGCAACCCTAACCTAAAGAAATTGTATGACAAATACTGTTAAAACAACGGAACATGATTTTTGTTGAAATGAGTCCAATCATTTGGCCAACACTGCACTGAGTATAAAGAACAGTAAGGTATAGGACGGCGAAGTTGGCCGCCTTGGCGGGTAGTAGTAAAAATTTAATTAATATTAATGCTGGGTTGTCAACTGCTCTGCATTGCACAAAGTTATGTGAGAAAAAAAGTTGTTTTGCTTCACATTTCCTACCTCAATTCTTTAAAAGAATACTTTTAAGTTTTAATATCTGCAGCAAATATTAGTTTAAAAAAGGAAATGCGTAAAATTCGAGAGACTTTAAGAGAATTTTATATTATGGCTAGAGGAAAATTAAGTATTTAATACAGTGGAACATCTTTCACACGACAAATTACTGGTTTATAACACTTCTATTTATTTTCTAGTTTATGCAGGTCCGGACTGGTCAGGTCGGCTGGTCGGCGATCTCCGAGAGCTCCGACCTCAAGGGGGCCACGGAGAGCCCCCACCCCAAATGGATATACTGCTTTCTAATTAAATTAATTTGATATTTATAGGTCGGAGAGAGAGTTTTTGCATTATTTATTTCCCAGTAATCATACGTCTGTACGCAGTGGCACAATGGAGGATCCTAGGAACCCCGCGGCTCGAGAGGACCCCTAAAGAGTCAGTGCCCCAAAAAGCTCTAAAGCATTTAAATGTGGTTTATAGGCACGTAAGACTAAATTCCCACTATTGCATATTCTAATATTCTATTCCATTTAAATTGATCATTAAGGGGCCCCTTTTCAATCTTTAGCCGAGGGCCCCCAAGGCAGCTAGTCCGGGCCTGAGTTTTTTCGCCAAATTTGGCGAACTTCAAATGGCTATAACTCGCGAACTATTGGTCTGACAATGACCAACCAAATACTAAAAGATACCTTGTGGCAAGACCTAAACACCCACCCAGCTTCATAATATTAACTCAATTGGAACATAGCTAAAAATAGTCTTCGTAAAAAAAAAGCGCCCTCTACGACTGTTTCTAATGACAACGTATAAGACCCCCCGTATCTTCAGTTCTATATACCCGACGACTTAGCCTTTTGGTACGTGGGCTATTGGTGTCAAACGGAGTAATATGGCACGATTTGCTTTTAGTTACATTTAAATTTTAGGTATATACAGGGTATGCCCATGCCCCCAAAATTGGCGAACTTCAAATGACTATAACTCGCGAACTATTAGGCGGACAATGTGCAACTAAATATAAAAAGGACACCCAAACATCTACCAAGTAAAATAATTTTGGCTCAATTGGAACATAGTTAAAAATACGGGTCGTTGCCGTAAAAGATGAGCGCGTGATCTGTACGCTGGACCCATAAAGAGTAAAATCCCTGTATCTTCAGATCTATGTATCCGACAGCTTAGCGGCTTTTCACGTAATGTTTACGTGTCAAACGCATTACGCGTACCCCGTTTTCTTTTCGCTAAGTTTAAAATTTAGGTGTATACACTGAAAAGACGTCTTTGCGCCAAATTTGGCGAATTTCAAATAGCTATAACTCGCGACCCAGATAACACACTTGTCCATTTTATGTCTATTTCTGGTCCAACTCATCCATAATACATCCATGTCTATACATAGACATCCATAAGACATCTATTTATGGACATAATCCGGAAAATCCAGAATACGTCCATGAATAGATCAAAACTAGACTTAAAATATCCAGAATATCTCCATTAATGGACGTATTCCAGATGATACACACTATGTCAGTGATACGACATAAAATGGATGTGTGTATAAGTCCAGAAATGGACAAAATATGGAAAAGTTACTTTTTTGTCATTGATTTTCATTTTACTCAATACTGTACTTACGACACATGAATTTATATACTTTATTTTTTTATTGCTATTATATTTTACCCCCCAAAAATTAAAAAACTTTATACATTCTAGAGGTTTTTTTTTTTTTTTTTGTTTATTTTTTTTTTTTTTTTTTTTTTTTTGTCGAGGAACTTTTGAAATTTAAAATACTTTTTATGGATTATTATTTCCTATAAAAGCGGTATTGTGTAAAAAGAAACTCATATCCACATGCAAAAAAAAAGAAAATTCTCTAGCGACTCAACATCCAAAAATGAATAGCTGCATATTTTTTTCTAAGTTCCCAGTCCGAAACTAAAAAATCTTTTCTTCAGCATTTTGACGCATCAGAGCAAGTTCCGCTGCGTATAGTGATTAGCACACTCTACTGTGAAGACCATGATCAAGGGTTCGAATCTGAAGCGGGGCAAGTACTTAAAGGTTGGTTAAAAAAAAAAAGATTGGTGCGAATATTTTTACAAAATTCGTTATTAAGATGTAACGATAAATTTAAATTAATCATTACATACAATTAGCTAAAAATTATTAAATGGTTTTTGTTGATGTCCAGGATTCGACCGTAAAAGGTCTATAAATAGACAAACACGTCCATTATTACGTCCATATACATGTCTATAAGACGTCATATGGGCGTCCTATAGTGCCATATTGACGTAAAATGGACGAGAATTGGGCGAATCCTGGATGTTTAATGGACATGTCAGCTTGTCTATATAACGTCTTCTAGACGTGTTCTGGACAAGTTTGTGCTATCTGGGGAACTATTGGTGCGACAATGACCAACCAAATACCAAAAGATACCTTGTGGCAAGACCTAAACACCCACCAAGTTTCATAATATTAGCTCAATTGGAACATAGTTAAAAATATTCTTCGTCCAAAAAAAAGCGCCCCCTACGGCTGTTTCTAATGACAACGTATACGACCTCCCCGCGCCCCCGTATCTTCAGTTCTATATACCCGACGACTTAAGGCGCGTTTCGACTAGGTCGTTATTTTCCCCAAATCCTTTACCGCCGCTAAAAACTCTCCGTAAAGCCGTTTTTCGAACGTTATCGCCTGTCTTTATCGTTTTAAAAGGTATTCATTTCCCTTCTTTAAGCGCGCTAAGTTCTTAAAGAATCCGAGCTTTTAATTGGCTGATCGCGTCCCCCAAACATTCCAATATGGCTGTCGCGTAGTGAGAATGTACTAGATATTTTTTAAGGATAAATAGGCTCTTAATTCTTTTCTTTTTGGTTCAATTAATCATCAATTTTCACCAGAGTATTCCAAATTGTTGTAAATCTGCTCTGGACAAAACTGATGCAGTCAATTGACCTAAAAAATCTAAAGAAAAAAAAAAAAAAAAAAAAAAAAGCCCGGCGCTCAATCTCTTTCTCCATGATTTCATGCACACAGAATAATTCTGTCATTCTTCCTTTCGAGTGTTTTTATCCCTTATGTTTTATTAGTCACTCTTTTAATAATATTTCTATTTCTTTTTGTTTTTGACTCGTAACTATTCGATGTGTCGCGTAGATCTGTGACAAGATCAGTTCAAATTAACTAATAACATTCTTTGGGTTGTGTCTAGCGTGGCTAGGACCTTCCGCACTTGCCTCTTGTCGTCTTGTCCTGTGTTCGATTCCCGCTGCCGCTCTTTTTAGGGCTTTGTTTTACTGTCGGTTTTGTTTTATTTCAGTTTAAAAAATAATAACAGATTATTATATACTTTACATATTTTTTTCGTTAATTTATTTTGCGATAATTAATAATAAAAAAATAGTTATGACTTTGAATTAAAAAATATTTAATTTAAGTATATTTTGCAAAGCTTCTTCCTAACTTTTTCTTTAAGTATTTCATGTGATATTCGGATGATCTCTAGCATTTTGACATCTATTTCTAATTAAAATTAAGTCTTTATTCTTCTAATATTATTGACTGTATTTGAAAAATTCAATATATATGTAATTAATATTTCAATGAATTTTTTTTCTCTTCAGAAAGCTCACATAATTAATTAATAATAGTTATTACTTAGTATTCAAAGGGAAAAAAATATATTAGTTTTACATACTAACTGGTTTTAATGATAATTCTTTTACTCTTCATGTATAAATAAAATTTATTGTAATTATTGAATTTTAATTTTAAGACCAATATTTTTTCCAAATCATAGGTTTTCTCATTTTTTTTTTATTTCTTTAAATACCAGATTAAAAATTTTGTTCAATACTTTTCAAACAGAAATTTGACTAATAAATCTAAATTTATTCTTGCACTATCTTTTATATTAAACATTTAAAGGCCGGAGATGGCATCTAAAACAAGATGTTGTGCCCACCCGAGCCGAGTTGATAAGATACTGAAGATGGTAGATAACTGAAGTATAAAGGTCCAGGGTTCTGATCTACCGGACGGCTGATTATCTAAAAATTCGGAGTTTTGGACGGTTTTTCTCACGATGTAATGTAAATACGCTTCAGAAGCACTAAGAAGGTCACCCGCGCAAGGCACTCCCCTTTCGATAGGCAATACGAAATACTCCTCGTGTAGGTTCCTCATAACAAAATACAATACAACCTTTTCAGAAATAGTTATATGCTTTTAGTGTATGTTAGAGATAACTGAAATTAAATTAATAACATAATGTACTTCTTAAATTTACAAAACACACGAAAAGCAGATATCAATATTCTGTTAATTACTTATTTGGTGGAAGACAGCATGCAGTACTTAAATTTATCGAAAATGTGGCTACCTTTTAAATCTATCAAAACAGCTCAATTAACTTAGTATTTTAAAGCCTCTAATTTATGGGAACCATGGAGGAACGTACGGTTCTTAAAGGAGATAACTGAAGCTAGTAGAAACGTAAACAGAGTAATATGGCACGATTTGCTTTTAGATATACAGTAGAACCTCGATCTATCGTTATTCAAGGGGTGCGTAGTAAAAAACGATGCATGCGGGAAAACGACGAATGCGGGTTAAAGTCAAAATATGAAGAAAACAGTATTTATGAATACACACAGTGTATACAGTATATCAAAAATACTAAATTTGTTACCAAACTGTAAAAGAAACAAATTGAAGTTGTGAGGAAATTAAGTGATACTTGTTTTAAAAAAATCAGTAACTTTACATTGGGTTTTTCATTAATCTTTTAATTAAACAAAATTTTCAAGATTTAAAATTTTTATGTGTATTCATCTTTGTATATAAAAATCATACAATTTCAAATACCGTTATTGCGAAGGATAAACTCACTAAACCACTACTGTTGGCTCTGTCCAACACTAGTGGTGGCTCTGTCCACTAGTGTGCCAACTCACTAGTGTTGGCTCTGTCTCATAGGCATGAATATTATTCTCAGCCTCTTCGCGATTATTTTCATTTCTTGCGTCACATTTCTTCCATTCTTAGGATACCGCACGTTGCTACTTCTAAATCAATGGAAATATAATCACTACATTTCACTCTATGCTCATCCCTGCTAGATGTAAGAACTCCTCACCTATACCATCGTCAACCCAAGATATCATACCAGGAAGTAATTATATTTGGAAGCCATATTGATCCACTTCATCTTCAATTTCATTTCTGACAGAAGAAATATTTTACAACGATGAACGAGGGAAAGCGAATTTTTGAAGAACGATACATGCGGGTTTTGTTAACGTTATTTGAATAAAGTTTGTGCAGGGACCATAAAAATAAAACGATCAATACGGGAAAACGATGGATGCGGGAACGATAGATCGGGGTTCCACTGTATTTAAATTTTAGGTATATACAGGGTATGCCCATGTCACCAAAATTGGCGAACTTCAAATGACTATAACTCGCGAATTATTGGGCGGACAATGTGCAACTAAATATAAAAAGGTACCTTGTGGCGACACCCAAACATCCACCAAGTAAAATAATTTTGGCTCAATTGGAACATAGTTAAATATACGGGTCGTTGCCGTAAAAGATGAGCGCGTGATCTGCACGCTGGACCCTAAAGGTAAAATCCCTGTATCGTCAGATCTATGTACCCGACGGCTTAGCGGCTTTGCACGTAATGTTTACATGTCAAACGCATTACGCGCACCCCGTTTTCTTTTCGCTAAGTTTAAAATGTAGGTGTATACACTGAAAAAACGTCTTTCCGCCAAATTTGGCGAACTTCAAATGGTTGGTCATTGGTTTGGGTAGCGAACTTCGTTGGTTGGTCATTTCGAACTATTGGTCCGACAATGACCAACCAGATATCAAAAGATACCTTGTGGCAAGACCTAAACACCCACCGAGTTTCATAATAGTAACTCAATTGGAACATAGTTAAAAATAGTCTTCGTCAAAAAAAAAAAAAAAAAAAAAACAGCGATGACAACGTATAAAACACCCCCCCTACCGTATCTTCAGTTCTATATACCCGACGACTTAAGGCGCGTTTCGACTAGGTCGTTATTTTCCCCAAATCCTTTACCGCCGCTAAAAACTCTCCGTAAAGCCGGTTTTTCGACCGTTATCGCCTGTCTTTATCGTTTTAAAAGGTATTCATTTCCCTTCTTTAAGCGCGCTAAGTTCTTAAAGAATCCGAGCTTTTAATTGGCTGATCGCGTCCCCCAAACATTCCAATATGGCTGTCGCGTAGTGAGAATGTACTAGATATTTTTTAAGGATAAATAGGCTCTTAATTCTTTTCTTTTTGGTTCAATTAATCATCAATTTTCACCAGAGTATTCCAAATTGTTGTAAATCTGCTCTGGACAAAACTGATGCAGTCAATTGACCTAAAAAATCTAAAGAGAAAAAAAAAAAAAAAAAAAAAAAAAGCCCGGCGCTCAATCTCTTTCTCCATGATTTCATGCACACAGAATAATTCTGTCATTCTTCCTTTCGAGTGTTTTTATCCCTTATGTTTTATTAGTCACTCTTTTAATAATATTTCTATTTCTTTTTGTTTTTGACTCGTAACTATTCGATGTGTCGCGTAGATCTGTGACAAGATCAGTTCAAATTAACTAATAACATTCTTTGGGTTGTGTCTATTGGTGTCAAACGGAATAATACGGCACAATTTGCTTTTAGTTCTATTTAAAATTTAGGTACGAACACGGTATGCCTATGTCGCCAAAATTGGCGAATTTCAAATAGCTATAACTCGCGAACTATTGGGTGGACAATGTGCAACTAAATATAAAGAGATACCTTGTGGATACACCTAAACAACCACGAAGTAACATAATTTTGGCTCAATTGGATTAAAAATACGGGTCGTCGCCGTTAAAAGATGAGCGCGAGATCTGCACGCTCGACCCATAAAGGGTAAAATCCCTGTATCTTCAGATCTATGTATCCGACAGCTTAGCGGCTTTGCACGTAATTTTTGCGTGCCAAACGCATTACGCGAACCCCGTTTTCTTTTAACTAAGTTTAAAATTTAGGTGTATACACTGAAAAGACGACCTTCGCCAAATTTGGCGAATTTCAAATAGCTATAACTCGCGAAATATTGGTCCGACAATGACCAACCAAATATCAAAAGATACCTTGTGGCAAGACCTAGGCCTGGATTCCGATCAAATGTTTATCTGTCGTATCTCCCTTTTCCGTCGCAGAGTTGCAGCAACTGGCTCATTTTCCGAAACAGGTGAAACACGCGACGCCGCATCTTCGAGTGTCACGTGATCAGTATTTGCGGTAGCTAGATGCTGCCGCAAGTCGCACAGCAAGATGGCTGACATCACAGCTTTGGCACGAATAATAGAAAAAATATGTCCACATTTGAGAGCAATTTGCATTTCCACTGTCTTCTCTGTGCAAATTCAAATAAGGAAATTCTTTTTGGGTTTATTATTCTGTGTTGTTACTTATATTTTTATTTTCAATTTTTAATGTTACACGGAGAAGGCGCGACCTTGGAATCACCGATTTGAATGAAATTTGGTACAAATGAAGCTCATAACATGGAATCACTGATGCAAATTTTACGACGCAATAAACAGGGATTCTCAAAAGATCACCTTCCAAACATTTGAAAATCAGCATAAGAAGGTACAGCTTTAATTCTAAGCGGATATATCCTAAGTACATTTTTAATGGAACGAAGGTAGGTCCTTGCTGGCGCCGTGCGCAAGCGCGTCAAACTGCGAACGTCGTGTTTGCAGGCGTCGTGTTTGCAGGTTCGAACCCGGCTGGCGTGACTTTTATCTCTTTTGTACATTTTAACGGCCAATTTCGTTAAATAATGAAATAAAATTAATTTTAACATCACAGCTTGTGTTATTGAATCAATTTCAAATGAATTATTGACATTACAGGTATTTTTGTGTATTCTTTCCACATAAAATAGTAATTTAATAAGCACAAAATAATAAAAATGAGCAATTTAATTTTTTAGAATGCTGCATCAATGAATATATGATTGGAGCAGGCAAACATGTACCTAATTTTGTGAATGGTTGTATTACGCGTGCGCGAGAGAGAGAGAGACATTTCTTCTTCTTTAAAAAATAAAAAAGAAGAAAGAAAAGAAAAAAGTTAATATTAAAGGGGTCAAATAAAATAGGTCATGCGCGGTTGTCATCTGATGTTCTGAAGTTTAGGACGGTTTTCTCCATATGTAACGTGGTAACGCGTTAGAGCCCCTTGTGAATTAAATTGGAATACTCATTTTTAAAACACAAACATTTTATTTTAAATATAATTACTTGTCCTGCAGATAATCGTAAAATCTTTAAGGACTGTTTGAATTATTGATTCAGTTTCAAATAAATTATTAGTATTATAGATATGTATTCCCCCCCCCCTTTTTTTTTCTGTGTATAATAATTTTTTTTCAATGTAGTATCACCAAATATCATGTCCAAATAAGCAATCTAATAATTCTTTGTGTTGTGTTAAGAAAAGCTATGCACAGGCTATCTGGTTTGTGGTGTCGGGTGCCTTGGATTGGCGACTTTTTAGGGGACCTAATTCTTGAGAATCCTGAATCACTGAAAAAATGCTTTGAGCATGCAAATATACCTCTACTTTCTTGAATGATTGTATTACAAAAAGCATAATAATAAAATCCACACTATTGGTATTGATTTTGGGGTAGGATGTATAGTTTTTACAGAGCTACAAAAAAAAAAAATCTTATACATTATGGCCTTTAGAAGCAAATTATTTGAAATGCGCTCACGTCTGAATACTGCAATTGATTGAGTTGAATCAAATTAGGCAACGGATATCAATCTGTCCGAATACTGAATATTCGGTTAAACTTTCAACCGGATGTCCGCTTATCCGACAGCAGTACATCTTCCTTTTTCATTACCCTAGTTTACATAAATTATTGAACTATTACTTAAAAGAAAAAAAAAAGTTTCAAATCGACTATATCAAAAATCAGAAATTTCTTTAGAATTGTTTCCATTAAATGCAATAATCCAGTCCTACTGCAATTAAAGTTGGTGCAAATAACAATGTCGCTGATGAACCAGCTCTCCTTCAAGAGTTAAATAAATAAAAAATCAGTTATTGTAAGAAAAACATCTGCTGTTGGAAAATCAGTGTAATAAATTTTCTCATTTTATCAAAATTAGGCAAAAAGAACAATCATCAACCAGCAGTACTGCAGCAAGTCGGCTATTCTTGCAAGCATGGTCAATTTAAGGGAAAAAGGGTTATCGAATTCAAACACAGAATGCAAAATAGTAGCCAGAATGGGTGCCCAGGGGGCTTGGGCACTCATTGTGAATTTGTGATTTCTGTAAATTAGATATCAATAAATCCAGTATTTTTTGTGAGAAATTCTACCTTTTCCAACTTAATTTACCAATATTTTTTAAAAAAGTTAAAAAAAAAAAATTTCCTCCAGTGTCTTATACATAATAAAAATATACACTAAAAAATATTGTAAACAAAATATTTGCGACTTGAAGCGAAACCACGGAAAAGCGCTCTTTCTCAGAAATTATTCCGCGAGTTTTGATTGGTTAATGCTGTATGGTTATCGATAAAAGGCGATTCTTGCAGTCGGCATTCATAGATTCCTTACTTCCGGTCACACGGTGACGTCAGCAGTTGCAGAGTGCGATAGTTGTTTGACCAGAATAGCTCCTGTGGCTGTTTCCCCTTCACTGTCGCTCACCCCCCCCCCCTACATGCGACAACGCGATCGAGAATTTGCGGCGTTTGACCAGAATCGCCCCCCTAAACACCCACACAGTTTCATAATTTTAGATCATTTGGAAAATAGTTAAAAATAGTTTTCGTAAAAAAAACAAAAACAAAAAAAAACAGCGCCCCCTACGGCTGTTTCTGAGGAAAACGTACACGACCCCCCCGTATCTTCACTTCTATATAACCGACGACTTAGCCTTTTGGTTCGTGGGCTATTGGTGTCAAACGGAGTAATATGGCACGATTTGCTTTTAGTTATATTTAAATTTTAGGTATATACAGGGTATGTCTCAGTCGCCAAAATTGGCGTACTTCAAATGGCCATAACTCGCGAACCATTGGGCGGACAATGTGCAACTAAATATAAAAAGGTACTTTGTTGGAACACCTAAACACCCACCAAGTAACATAATTTTGGTTCAATTGGAACATAGTTAAAAATACGGGTCGTCGCCGTAAAAAGATGAGCGCGAGATCTGTACGCTGGACCCATAAAGGGTAAAATCCCTGTATCTTCAGCATCCGACAGCTTAGCGGCTTTGCACGTAATGTTTACGTGTCAATCGAATTACGCGCACCTCGTTTTCTTTTCGCTAAGTTTAAAATTTAGGTGTATACACTGAAAAGACGCCCTTCGCCAAATTTGGCGAACTTCAAATAGCTATAACTCGCGAACTATTGGTCCGACAATGACCAAACAAATATCAAAAGATACCTTGCGGCAAGCCCTAAACACCCACCTAGTTTCACAATTTTTGATCAATTGGAACATAGTTAAAAATAGTCTTCGTAAAAAAAAAATCAGCGCCGCCTACGGCTGTTTGTAATGACAACGTATACGACCCCCCCGTATCTTCAGATCTATATACCCGACGACTTAGCCGCTTGGTACGGCGGCTATTGGTGTTAAACGGAGCAATGTGGCACGATTTGCTTTTAGTTATATTTAAATTTTAGGTATATACAGGGTATGCCTATGTCGCCAAAATTGGCGAACTTCAAATGGCTGTAACTGGCGAACTATTGCGCGGACAATGCTTCTATAAGGGAGAGTTACAGAATATGTTGGCGTTATAAGAAAGTTATCACTATAAGAAATTTCAGTTGTATTTGTAGCCCCTCTAAATTAAAATCCTGTGTGCGCCACTGCAAAGTAGTCCAAATATTAGGAAATTCGCAAAAATTAGTTTGGTAGAGATTCTGTATATTCTGATCTGGAATGACAGTAGGACCGAAGTATCCATTAGGCTAAATAGGCTTAAACTTATGGACCCCGACCATTTCACAAACTCTTCAAGCAGGGAAGTCAAAGGGGAAAACCATTTCAACTAGAATTAAACTTATAAAAATTTTAAAGTGCCATATTCAATGTATTAGTGATTACATGTATAGGAAATATTTATAGCCAAGTCCTCCGATAGATATAGAATAGGCGCATGAAAAATTGGAGGTAGATGCGCATGTGCAGCTGAAATTCTAAATGACCCATTTAGAGTTGTGATATGTTCAGTTAAATAACAATTTTAACAAAACAGAATACATATGTATTTCAAAGCACAACAATAGCATGAATGATCACCATTGGCCAGAAATTTGTTGAAAAGTTCGGGCCAGAGGCCTTGGAAAGAAATTCTCATTGACCTTCAGTTTTTGTAGAGGGGCCTCAAAAATTTCATAGTCCGCATGGGAGCCTTATACGACTTAATGAGTATGAATGTCAGATAATATGAGGAAAATATCAGGGAGTTTGTTTGCCACCTTGAATAAGTATAAAATTTTAACATACAAGGTAAAAAATAAAAATAAGAATAGGCCAGTTTAATTGTTTAACTTAAAAGAAAGAAAAATTATTAATATAAAGCCGTTATAGAATATTTTAAACAATTTTTAACTCTGTGTAGTAATAATATGAAGAAGGATGAGCCATTTTTATTTAAAAAATGAAAATAAAAGGAGTCATTTTTATTTAAAAAATACAGACTTCGTATAGTCGGATATAGCTTATGTAGCCGGATATCCGGCAGAGGAGTCGGATATCCAGTAATTGTGATTCGGATATTGAAAAATCAGCCGGATACTTTCTGGATATCCGGGGCATCTCTAGTTCGTAATGCGTATTTTGTCAGTACTTTTCGTTTATACCCTTCGCTAAACGAGGCGATAAAGCACAAGTCTAGCTTGTTGGCGCATTTCTGTGCCACAAGTCACACGGTTCATCCTTGTCTCACATTTCCAAAGGGTTTTGAATGGCGATGCGCTATCTGGTATATTTCTACTTTATGTATTAGTACAGCGCGACTGTATCACAGGTGTCATTTTGCTGTTTAGGAGGGTGGCGGCACAACCCCTTATAGCACCATTCTCCCGTTTTACCCGCAAGAGCAGAGAGAAAATAAAATCATGAGTCCTTTCCGACAAATTTTGAAAAGTGTTAAAAACGCATTAGAATCGGACAGCTTCCAATGAGGGTGTAAAGCACTGACTGATTGATTATTTTTTTACGGTGCTGAATGAAAGCGTTTTATCTCAGTCGAACTTTGGTCTGATTACAGCACGACACTACTATCCTACAGAAAGACGACTTATCAAAGCTGATTAGTTTTTGGATGTAACTTTGAATGCAAAGCGGATTTCACCGAGATGAGAGATGAAGGATAATGTGTGCATCTGATAAGAGCTAGTTTTATTTTTTTATGACTGCGCTTACGTAATGCAGTAAACGCCTGTATATACATGAGCAAAGAGCCGTAGACCTACAATAAACTTTTGGATCGAATGGATTGCAGAAATTACGATGTTCAATAACCATGCATTCCACTTTGTATACAGGGAAAAAGAGAAATCAAGCAGTAGATTTTGATGTAAGCGATAAAAGTGATGAAAAATAAGGTGTATCGGAAAATAATGCCGTATTTTTACATTAAATTCAAATAAACAAATTTTTAACGACAAAGCAGTTGTGCCTCATAAATGAATTCCTATTCGTTACATTTTAAAGTAAGAATTTCATAGATAACTGCTTTTTTCTTTCAAGAAAGATATATGAAAAAAAAAGGAGAGGGTAGCCGCCCACCCGCCTTCGATGGCAAGTTTCAAAATGTCCTGAAATTTATTTTTAGGTTATCGTGTGTTAATTTTTGCAAGACCATTTAATGGATCTACCCTCCCCCCCTCCTATAAATAGAGAAAGAGGCTTTTGTGAATAGAACATTTTGGCCTCCTACATCCGCAGAGTTCGCGAATTTTTGAAAATCCTCTCTTACCGAGCACCCACGTTACAAATCTCACATGCATGCCAAATTCTGCATGGTTAGCTGCAGTGGTTCCGGCTAAGCGAAACATGTTGACGTGCTAGAAAGTGAAGCTACTTTTCGATTCCTCTAATAGTAACCTAAAAGAAACTAACCTTACCCTGAAATATTTAATGTCTGCTTTACTCCCAATTTATTAGCAACTGGTAAAACATTTCTAAGTTTAAAAAGAGCACAAAATTGTCTTGCACATGATGAAAATTTGTATTCTCATAACTGAAAACGACAGTGAAATTTTGAATTTTTTTTATTTTGCAAAGGGCACGTTATTTTTGGACTAGCTACACAAACCTGATAATTATGGTTTAAATTTTCTGAATTGATCAATCTTCTTGTTAAAGAAATGTTCTTTAAATGGTCTAAAGAAGTAAGATTACAAAAATAAATAAATAATTTAATTTTATCCCGTATAATATTAAATTACTAAAATAATGTAATGAATTATTCGTACAGTCAATCAATGACAGACATTGCTATTTCTGCTGCCAGACATGTATAAACATGAACCTGTGAACTAAAAATAAAATGTAAAAAATATCTGAAAAGGAATTTTGAATTTTTTTAGAAAAAATCAACTTTCATGAGCTCAGTGGCTAATCTCTGACCCAGAGAAGTATATTTCTAATCGCAAAAATGTCTTAAATTTTAAAATCTATTATCACAGAAACATTTTAAGTAAACCAATTTATTACTGTACAAATTAGAAAATTTAATCTTTTTACGGCAGTGCGGTTCTGCCAGTTATAGCTAGGGAAATTTTCCTTTAACAATTTCATGAAAACATAAATTGAAATAAAATAAAGAAAATCCTCCCTTTACGACTAAAATTCAGCAAATGATGAAGCAGCAAGCATTTTGCGTTAAATTATTTTTTCACACCTAAAAATATCACTTTAAAGGAAACCGTTAAAAGGTATCATAAATATTGAAATGTGAAACCACAGGTTTTAATTTCATTTGCTGCCATAACGCGAAGAAGGAAATAATTTGTTGTTGTTGTTGTACCATGGAGCAGCAATTCCCTGAATGAATGACTACTACGTATAAAAGAATGATATTGAACTCGAGCGGGAGAACGACGAACGAGAATAGCTGAATATCATACTGTATGGAGCAAGTAGCTACTTTTTTAATTTACGTTGATTCTAAAATAAATTACTTTTGATTTTATAAAAGCCTGTTTCTTTCTGCCCCAACATTCCATTAATTTGGATCCGCATCAGAAGGAGGACTTCTGCATATTGGCACGGCCCGGAATCGAACTCGCAAAGTAACGCCTTAACCACAGGGCTACCGCGGTCCCTGAGCGTGATTTTGAAAATGACAGCAGCCTGTATTGTGTTAAGACAGGCAACCATTTTCCAGAACTGTAAAACACCAGGTATTGTAGATGTGAAGTTGCGCCGCTGCTAAAGATTCACCCGAAGGCCTCTTTTGACCCCGAAACAGCCCAGCCCGGATGTTTGAGGCAGGGTGAAAAGAGCACTTCCAGTTTTATCGAATGCGGATGTACAGCTAGAAACACAGCGACGAAATAAGTTAATGTTCGCTCGCCCGTACTTAATCCGGATGAGCGAAAGTTTTATTCAATTATCAAATGTTTTCGATTGTTTCAAATCCTCAGTTAGCATTTGTAACCAACATTTCTTGGTGAGGGTTGGGGGCTGGGGTGAGATGGAAAAAGAGATAAAATTTTAACCCTTTAACGCGCAGTGTTCCCGCTCTGGGAACACCCAACGCCAGTCACGAAGAATAGATTTGATTTCTATAAAAAATAGTTGCGGGTGACAGAGCTCCACGAGAATCCTTTACTTTTCAGCACGTCATTTCCCGTAAAAAAAAAATTGTCACGATTATTTTGAACAGCACTGACATCTGCTGAAAAATGGAAGAATGCGAGAACAGATGGATAGATTGCCCAATGCTTAAAAAAAGGGCAGCCGTTGCCATCGCTCGACTTAACGACCAGGAAGAGGGCTGACGATCGAAACGTTCATCGAGTGCCACAGATCGAGAGACCCTTTCTTGACGGCAGCTGGCTGTGCCGCACAGCCAGCTGTCGTCAAAAAAGGGGTCTCTCGATCTGTGGCACGCGATGAACGTTTCGATTGTCCGCCCTCTTGCTGGTCGTTAGGTCGAGCGATGGCAACGACTGCCCTTTTTCCAGCATTGGGAAAGGGTTGGGCCTCCAAGGGTTAGAGAGCAAAAATGTAAAAAAATGCGTGCTCTCTCTCTCTCTCACACACTCACACACATACGCACTTGCACTTACTATGACATCATCAACAAAAATAACATGCCCTTCCGCCCCCCCCCTCAAAAAAAAAAAGACCTAGGATAAACTGTACACAAAATATGGAAATTTTAGTCTTTTAAACTTAGTATTTGCCCCAAAGGAATTTATTTATTCTCTGTGTGGATGAGAATTAAATTTCCGAGCATTTTATCTTCAGTTTTTACTGGATTACTGGAATACAACTACATATGACAGACTATGTTTAGTTTTGTAAGTTTGCTATTCACAATTAGACTTCCTTCAATTAGATTGTTATCATTATCATCATTATCAGTATTATCATTGTTATCATTATCATTATTATTATTATTTGTGAAAACCGCCTGAAAGTAATTTTTTTAAAGGAGGAAGGAAGGGGGAAAAATCAAACTCAGGTGCAATTTTGTGTACCTAATTAGTAATTATATGAGGCACTGGCTTAAGTACCCATAGTGCGTAATGCAGATTTCCAAAAAAGTCTGAAATTTTGACAACATGAAGTGTAGAAAGAACGGAATTAGTATATTGGCAATAGTATAGAAAGCAAAATTATAACTTCTGTGTATTTTTAAAAGATTCCTCCTACATTTCATTGTACTCTCTTAATCCATTTTTAAGGGATGCGAGAACAAACATTTATGCGACTATTCTCAAAATACCAAAATCTATGAAATATTGAAAACAGTTTTGGCATTTAGAGTTTGAATTAATTTACGTCTAACATAAATCCAAAATATCATTGGCCTTTTCCAGGAATGTACTGAGTTTTCACAACATCACAAATTCTATAAAAACTTTTATTAAAGTACTTTGACGCTTATAGTTTAAATGACCACCTGTAACGATACTAAATTTTATTTCATTCGCTTGAGTGGTTTATACGTAATCAAATTTTTTTTCACATTTTGAATAATTTTGTGGAAAATCTCTAATAAAAATTTTTTAAAAATTCGACACCTATAGTTTAAGTTAAATGACAACCTATCATGTCACCAAATTTCATTCCATGCGTTTTAGTCGTTAGTACGTAATGCACATCAAATATGTACACATTTGAAACGATTTTCGCAAAATCCCAGAATCTAATTATTATTTGTTTTTTAAATTTCAACACCTACAATTAAACTGAGTGACTATCTGCATGCACTTAATTTTATTTCATTCGTTTTAGTCGTTATTATATGATGCACAAACGATTTTGAAATAATTTTCGAAAAATCTAAAATTCCAATTTAAAAATTTAAAAACTTCGACACGCATAGTTTAAGTTGAGTCACCAAACTTCCTTCCATTCCCTTGAATCTTTATTTCGGGATGCTGGAACAGAAATTTAAGCATTTTGAAACGATTTTCGCAAAATCTCAATCTAATGAAAATTTTTTAAAATTTTGACGCTTATAGTTTAAGTCGAATGACCACCTATCATGTCACATAATATCATTTCACTGGCTTAAGCCGTTATTACGTGATGCGCGAACAAAGATTTACGCAGCTTGAAACGATTTTCGCAAAATCTGAAAATCTAATCAAAATTTTTAAAAAGTTCGACACCTATGTTTCAAGTTGAAAGACCAGCTATCATGTCACAAAATTTCGTTTCATTCGCTTTAGCTGATTTTACTTGATGCGCGAACAAAAGAAGCGTCACGGACAGAATGATAGAATGAGAGACAGAAACTTTTTTTGAGGGTCGTACTGGATTCCCTGGTGCGTGAAATGGATAGAAATCGCAAAATTTTTAAATTCCAAGTAATGTACAGACAAAAGTCTAAATTTATTTGCACATATATGTGTGTTTTAGAAAGAGAGAGAGAGAGAGATTTAAAGTCTACTTGTAACAAAATTGTGATTACACTTACTATCCCTCACTTTACCTTATAAATTATATTTTTATATGTTTCAATATCAACTAAATACTGTAATAAAAATGTTTTGAAACTTTTGTAAGAACTCACAGTTAACGAAAATGAAAAACTAATACTTTTTTGTTTCATTTATTTCATTTTTTATAATTACGATTCGTTTTACTAAGCGAGAAAAATATTTTACAGTCATTTTAGTGATACTTCTACCAAGAATAAAAATTCCGAATGGGGAGGGAAAAAATGAAAAAAGAAAACTTCAATTTTAACTCAACAGAATTTCCCCCCTTTACTTTAATTTTCAGGAAAATGACATTTTTCAAACTTCCAGATATATTAAAAAAAAAAATAAAAATAAAGGCTTCGAATAAATCTTTTTTCGAACTCTTCTCCGGAAACAGACGATTCGCTGATTGACGAAAAGAGTTTTGAAAGAGAGAGAAAGAGCGAGAGTACGAAAGTGGATTAAAACTCTCGAACTCACTTCCACGCGAAAATTCCGCCAGCGACGACCTCCGGAAATTAGGAAGGGTCAACGACGTAACGGCACACGCGCGAAATTACAAAAAGTAAGTAACCCAACAACTCAGCACTTTGTGCCGGAGGAAACCTGTGAAAGAATGAGAAAGACGACGACGTTCGAACGAGAAACGGGAGCTGACCAACCGTAACCTCCCTAATTAGCATCGGCCGTTCAGCCGCGGATGATTCAATCTTCTCTCTCTCTCTCTGTTCCACGGACGCGGCCCCCTCCCCCCTCCGACCACCCCCTTTTTCCCGTAGACAACTTCTCAATTATCGATTCCCGGATAATTCGTCGTTCATCTTGAAATATTTCCCACTTTGTTGTAAAAGGTTTCTGCGTACTTTCGGCGACTGCCCCCCTCCCTCCCCCGCTCATGTGCGTAATCAATGGACTGGCAAAACGACACTTTGTCAGGCTCGAGCGAGGGCCGCAGCTATATTTCGCAGCTCGGAAAAAGAACGCGACGATGAGTTCCGAAGTCTTCCGACTTGATTATTATCATTATCACTGAAATGCCGTTAACGACGTAAAATGTGTTTCATCGTTCAGCGAATCCCTTTTTCGGCCAGAGAACAAATCTGAGTTTGGGCCAAATTAACTTTCGTGAACAAAGTATTGCTTTATCAGGAAATATTAATTAAATATGAACACTCGTGAATAATTCACAAGCTCGCATATGAGCATAAATTAAATCCAATCTACCTACAAGTATGATTTAAAAATATAAAAGAAAAATAAAATAAAAAGTAAGAAAATCTGAAACACTTTCAGATTTTAAATACGCAGTAAAGTGCTATATATTAAAAGCGTATCATAATCCGCGCGTCTTCCCTATTTTTCTTCCTTTTCCATTAAGTTGGAAAGTGTATCATTATTCATGAGTATACTGTATTTTTCTTCCTTGTTCCATAAAACCCATCTTTGGAATCGAAATCTATGTCAAAATCACCTACTAAAACTGTTTTACAACCTTCGCCACGCATAATCCAACTATCCTCTACCATTTTAAATACTGTTTTGAAAGTGTATCATAATCTATGAGCGTACCGTATTTGTCTTCTCTGTTCCATATAACACTTCTTCTGAATTGAAATCCATATTAAAATCGCCTACCAAAACCTTTTTAGAATATTCGCAAGGCATTTTCTAACTATAATCGTTATATATCTATAATAAACAAGAGTATATAATTAAGATGGGTGTAAAATAAGTGTTTCGGACCTAAAATAATTATATTTTTCGGGATTATCCTTTGAAATGAAAAATCAAGGCAAAACCTTTGCTAAAAGGTATCTTGGTGACGAAATGTAAGACCAAAGAGTACTTTTTTTCTTTCAGTTGCATGCATTGTTTTTCTTTAACTGCTGGAAATGCAAATATGTATTTTAACTTGTAAGGTGAGTCGTATCTGCATATTTAATTTTCAAAATTTATTTTGTGAACTTCCTTTTAAATGACCCACGGGTCGCCACTGCGTACCTTCAGTTGTATTATTTAGCACTTCATTCCTTTAAAAAGCGATTGATAATTGTTGGTATTCCAAAAAACTGCTCCAGAGCTC